>JAXQQM020069664.1:0-10960 GCA_034641835.2 Pinus albicaulis | reverse complement strand
GGGAGGGGATATAGCATGCAATAACATAATTGCGGGTAC
This sequence comes from Pinus albicaulis, assembly GCA_034641835.2. Classification (NCBI taxonomy): domain Eukaryota; kingdom Viridiplantae; phylum Streptophyta; class Pinopsida; order Pinales; family Pinaceae; genus Pinus; species Pinus albicaulis. Next base: position 10,921 of record JAXQQM020069664.1, on the reverse strand, counting down.
GTATTCATTAACCTTTGTAGGCAAGCTTGGAGAACTAAATTTCAGGTTTAACAAAGGAGAAGGCATTTTGGTAATACAAATGGGCGGATATATTGTGGTGGGCCCCGCAGGTCAATCGCAATCTGATATCGGGAGCGAGGAGTAATCGCAATCACAAAACTTGCGATGCGATCAATCGGAGGGGAAAAGCGATCGGAGGGATCAGGAGAGGAGTTGCGATTGGGGCAATCAGAGCGATGGTGCGATTGGGTGGATCAAAGTTAAGTTGTGATTGCGATGATCGGAGTTTTATGCGATCGATCGCATCGCAAATATTTGTGATGAACCGATCAAAACACTTTATATAAATGTTGTGATTGAAAACGTTTTGCGATTGCGATTTAAAAGCAGCGGGGTTTATATAATATAAAACTTTATAATAAAGTTTTATTATATGCATGGCGGGGATGGAAAGGGGAAGTGGTTATTAACAACGGGACTTTGTAATATGAAGTTATTTATTATAAAGTCCTAAGGCATGGAGGGGAAGTGGTTTGGTAATTAAATCACATATGTATATAAAGGATCTATAATGCGATGTTGTAAATCGGAAATGGGGAAAAGGGGTTTTTTTAAAGGGATATAAAAATTTAACAAAGCAAAGTTGAAGGGAAAAATGGGAAATAGGGGGTAAAGGGAATTTTACTTCACTTGAGCATAAATTTCAATCCAGAAGTCAGTTTTGAGAGTGTAGTATACCGTTGGAAAGCTCTTTACGAGCTTTTTCTGCTAGATCTTCTTGGAGAATGATTTGATTGCAAAAATGCTGCGAAAAAATTCTCTGAAAGGCAGAGTGATGATCTTGTTGGAGATGACAGCTTCTGAATTGCGACTGAAGGGCAAAGTATTACGCTTTCACCTCAAAACATGGTTTTGAGGTGAAAATTGCATCAAATTGAATAAATGATATCTCTGATCTTCCTGGTGCTGTGACTTTGTATTTATTGACTTCCTCATGACCTTTCTGATCTTTATTTGACACTTGATTTATTAATTTGACCATGGTGAGACCTTAGAGACTAATGGGACCAATCCTATGACCTACTGACATGATTTTGGGAATGAAAGTGACTAATGACTGAAGACCATAGGAAGGAAAATCAGCAAGTACCTCATGAGGGATAATTGATAAAAAAAAAAACAACTACCATCAATGAATCCATGACCTAGCGGAATGGTGAAATTTATTCGGTATGAGACACCTAATATGCAAATGCAAAAGAGTAGTTTTGATCACTGATGGCAGTGTGACTAGACTGACACTAACGGTGTGACCGAGCCCAACACAACGATGCTAGAAGCAATTGAAGATATGGCAATTGTGCCTCCACCTTCTACCGAAGCAGGAGTCTGAATGCTTGCATCACTCACAGCCGAAGCCGTGTTCCCAGTCGTGGCCATTGAAAGGTACGAATAAGATGGATAAGGACTTTCTGGTCTTGTAGACTCAGGTCCAATGTACTCAACAACAAACTGAGAATTAGGAGGAAGAGGAGATGCAAGTGACTCAAGAGGCTGAGGTACTTCCTCTACTTCTACTTCTTCTTCTCGCGGAAATAAGACTCTTGAGGTGAGTGGAGTGCTCCTCTCGGAACCAACACCAGAAACAACTACAAAACCTTCAAGCCCTAGTGGAGGATCTCTCTCCGCTGCGTCAGATACCACTGGGTGATATTCACCTGTTATATTACTCCTACGCCTTCTTGAAGAAGGCTCAGCACTCTCAGGAGATAACCCCCGGATTCTCCTTGATCGACGAGGCGCTTGATCAGCCACTTTAACAGATTAATTAGACTCAAAAAGTATGAAGCTAAGAAAGCTAGGAGCAAAGAGCATTCACTACAAAAAATCCCTAAGATTCAACCAAGCAAGCGGCCTTCAGGTATTTCCACTCCGGGTTATTAGGACCAGACACCAAAATACGAGAAAGCGAAAAATAGGACCTCCCAAAAATAGTCTGGGATAATGACGGTCCAGATCTACTAGCGAAGGTAACAGAAACAGCTACGCCGACCTCCTAACAACAACCTTTGCCGACGCAAGTACCCAAGCTTCGTCGGGGCACCCTCCAGAAGTACTGTTGGAAGTGATATGACGTCTGCCTCAGGTACCATGGGTATTCCACCCCGCAGTCACCTGTGTGATACCTAGGAATGGAAACTAAGGGCACCAATCCATGTTAGCATCCGGGCGGAACGGTCTTAAGGCAAGATCCAGCAAATCAGAGAGGGGGTATCTCTCTTCTTGGCCTTCACTTTCCCTCGCGCTTGACTCTCTGGAGGAGAGCTTTCCCAGTCCACCTAACAATGTTGGATTTCGCTCATTTAATAAACTTCTATGTTTTAGTTTGAGCGGCCTTAGAGAGTTAACTCTCCACTCACCTAATCCAGGGCCCTACAACCTAGCTAGTTGATGTATGACACTTAAAAAAAAACTTGCTAGTTGTTTTTTTAAATTATTGCGCTTATTTTAGTTGGCTGTTATATTAAGTCAAGGGAATATGGAAATGAAACTCGTGATGTTTTATGATGTAGAAAAGAAATTAATGAAAACCAAGCTACATGCAGATGCAGTAATTGCCTTTGGATGAAAAGAAATTTCTACCCGGAGTGTTGGGACTTAGAAATGTCATATTTCCATCCACCTTTCCCTTCACTATTCCTTACATCTCATCATCCCATTAACCTTTCATTATATAATTTTCATAAATACATTTGGGTTTCACCTTCTTATTTTCCACTTTATTCATTTTTGTATTATAAGTGAGTTTATGATTAAATATTAGAAAATATACATGTTTTTATATATATCTCAAGAATGTGTGAGCTTTGTAATGTGTAGGAGAAATGTGAAGGATTAATTCTAAGAGACTTCTAGAATATCTCCTCCACCATATTAAGGAGATAATTATTCAAGCCTATTCCTAAGGAGAAGATCATGGAAGATTTGGTTGGCATATCCTATTCAAGATATGTGAGAGATGTGTGGAGGATTCAAAGGGATCATGTCTTGTAATAATGGGAAAGTAGTTGAGAGTGGTTGAATGAGATGGTTATCTTCTTCATGTATATAAGAGAGTGCTCTCTCTTCATTTTGATTAACTCAGGAGAATTCAGAATTCATTAGTTCATTAGATTAGTTTTGGAGTTTTCAGAGATAGTCTTGTAATTAGGAGAACGAGATTCTTAACTGTGATTCATATTCTTTTATTGTATGCTTTCATGGTTTGTCATTTGATTCTTGTAATGTAATTTGAGATAGCTTTATTGTTTTGAGCTCACATATGTTGTTTGTCATTCATCTCTTCACATGTTGTATTGCTTTTCCCTTATGTAATTTCCTGCTTTCATAGTTGATGTTTCAATGCCTTCCTAGATTAATTTGATTTCAGTAATTTAGATTAGATTAGTTCCACTTCGGTCCTGCATATATAGTGCATGTGCTTCGTAAGTCTACGAACCTCGGATTGACAAATTAAATGGTTGGGAAAGTACTACAACGGAATTAAAACGACAATAGTTTCACAAAATATACATGTTTTTATATATATCTCAAGAATGTGTGAGCTTTATAATGTGTAGGAGAAATGTGAAGGACTAATTCTAAACTTCTGGAATATCTCCTCCACCATATTAAGGAGATAATTATTCAAGCCTATTCCTAAGGAGAAGATCATGGAGGATTTGGTTGGCATGTCTTATTCAAGATATGTGAGATGTGAAGATCCAAGACCATGCCTTGTAATAAGCAGTGAGTTATTGAGAGTGGTTGAATATATTGTTATTCCCTTCATATGACAAGAGACTGCCTCCTTTCATTTGGATTAGTGGTAGTCTTGAATTCATAATTCATTAGTTCATTAATAGTTTTGTGAGTTTTATAGTTAAATTTGTAATTAGGAGAAGATTTTAAATTATGATTCATATTCTTTATTGCATTCTTTCTATGATTTTTCATTTGATGCTTGTAATGTAATTTGTAGATAGCTTTATTGTTGTGAGCTCACATATGTTTTTTGTCATTCAACTCTTCCATAAGTGTAATGTTTTTCCTTTATGCAATTCTCGCTATAGTTAATGTTTCAATGCCTTCCTAGATTAATTTGATTTCAGTAATTTAGATTAGATTAGTTCCACTTCGGTCCTGCATATATAGTGCATGTGCTTCGTAAGCCTACGAACCTCAGATTGACAAATTAAATGGTTGGGAAAGTACTACAACAGAATTAAACGAACATATTTTCAACCAAACATTTTGGCGCCGTTGCCGAGGAAGCACGATGGATTGAAGTTCAGTTTGATTTTTCATGCAAGTGTGTTTAGACATGTTCCTAACTCCGAGGTGACAGGGTTGTAAGACGTGGGGAACAGCCTACGCATCGTTCGACATACTGTAACGGGCTTGGCCTCATATGGGTCAGGACATGTAGGTGTGACTGATATCAGGAAAGAGGTGCTGAAGATTCCTGCTTGAGGAATAGGGTCCTGTTCTCTGTTATGGTTGATTGATCTTCTCCTGCAAGTGGGACTTTCAATTTCTGCAAGTGTGAAGAGTGTTTTTTTATATGTTTCAACATGAGTGCTTTTATTTATGCAAGTAGTTTATTTTCATTTAAGATTTTTAGATTTAATTTTTGGGTGCAGTAAGAATCCCTTTTTCAACATGCTTTAAGAATGAGTGTCAGCTTGGAACTACTCACTCAGATCCTAGCAGAAGTCGGGATCTCCTCTTCCTTGGAAGAAGAGATCTTGACAATAATTAAAGGTTCAACTACTCCCCAAGAAACAAACGAAGATTCAACATTTGAAGAATCCTGCACATCTGATGGCGAACAATCATTCGAACAGGAGATCGAGGAAGAAGAAGAGGAGCTACGTAAGAGAAATTGTGCCTATCAAAGCTTTATCGAACAATGGTTCCAGGTAAGTACTCGATTAGAGTCGTCTTTTTATTTTTATTTAGTTGATTTGCAGTTCCAGCAACTAGACTCATTCACTCTAGAATATTTTCATTTTTCATTTGAATAATTGCTATTGAATATATTGTTGTTACTGCTACGTGAATGGCTTCATTGGAAATTTAATTACACGTAACTAATTTTTAAAATTCTAATTAGTATAGAGTAGGCAGGCTTTCATTTTCAATTTTTGCTTTCATTCTCAATTTTTCTTTTACCTAGAATAAGTATGCTTTCTTCCGCGCTTAGTGTGATCGGGAGGATCAGAAAAAAAAATGATTAAGATCAATTTCAGGAATTTAAAAAAAATAAAATAAAATATATATATATATATATATATATATATATATTTTCTTTTTTGCAATATGACTAATCGATTTTATCATTAATTTGCAAATCATTTTTTTTTCTTCTTTTCTCCATTTGCTAATTTTTTATTTTTTTTTAATAAATCGTGAATTGAGGCTGAATAAAAACAAACTGAGTTTTTTTTTGAACAATCGCTGAAACTGTGTCTAGCGTTTTATCTGAACAGTTGTTGAAACAGTGTCTAGCTTGCAATTGATTACGTTTTCTGGGCATACTAAAACCTACAGCAAGCAATTAGGTGATAAAACCTGCAAAAACAATTAAATCTGAAATTTCCCAGGTTTATTGTTTTGCTTGGGGCCTGTGAGTTTCGTTGGACTGTGCAGTTTCTGTCTCCAACTATTCATTTGTGGCTGAGCCGTAGCGATGCCAACCCTCCGCCCACTGTTCATAAACCTGCAACTAGCAACAACAAACCAAAAAGATAAGCAGCAAAAGAAAACTCTATTTCTTTGTTTGCATATTTTGAAAGCCGGAATTTTTTCCTAGCATTAATTCCCACATCTAATTTGGGATACTATGTGGTGTTGATTGAAAAAATATCACCTAACCAGTGGTGTTACACTATCTTTGGCATTTCAAGATAATAGGAACGAAATCCCATAAATATGACGGTCAGATAACTATTTTTATGGATTTGTTTTCTTGAATTTTCCATCCATGGCATACTTTATCGAGATTACATGATTATGCGGTTGCTTATTAATGGATTCCTTCTTTACTGGCTACGAGTTTTTCTCCATTGCTTATCTTGAAGGAAGCATTTTTTTTTTCATGGACGGTGGACAACTGGATTTCTTCTTACGTTCTGGTGAAAATAGGCTTATGTTCATTTGACGGTAGCAGGGATGTTAGTATGCGAATTGCTAGTAAAAACATTTAGCTTGGAGAACACATCAGTGGAAGGGTTCCCTAATACTCCACCCTTGCATGCTTCAAAGCGACTCAGATTCAGTGTAGATGAATCACAGACACTGCAAGTTGACACTACTAAGAATTTCTCTGAAACAGGCCTGCTGTGCTTACGATCTCCTAAGAAAAGCAATGCTGAACCTTCCAAGCTGGACATTGATAGAGAATCAAATGTTCCAGAGCCAGCTGAAAAGACAAGTAACAATATTCTGGAGTCATACAAGAAATCTATCGATGGATTGTCTCGATCAGACTGGGAAATCATTCAATCCATTCCGATGCCAGCGGTGCAAGGGCTCCATGAAAAAGAGTTGAAGATGCTAGAGGAGTGCAAGTCGAGTGTATCAGCTGCTAAGAGGTGTCAGCAGATTATTGGATGCTTGCCTAGACTTTTCAATATGATACGTAATATATTTCGTTTAAGCAAACGTTCAGTTCTTACAAGGCAGGGGCTTGTTCACAAAATTATATCAAATCACACCGCTGTCACTGATAGAAGTGAAGTTGAGGAGCAGTTGTAGCTTCTTGGAGAATTAGCTCCTGAATGGATTTCTGGAAGGATAGCTTCCACTGGTGACTTTCTTACAGTGTCAAAAATAACATAGATCTGTCAATGATCCACGCAAGATTTGCAAGCGCCTTGTAAACACATGCACTTACGAAGGAAAAGTGTGTGGGAACATGAATATATGGGAGTGCTAAACGATGATACCCGCCTTTTCGTACTCTACAAACATATACCGGTTGGATATTTTCTTGACTTTTCGGAGAGAATGGGTGAGTTGACTGTCATTCGTGCTGCTAACACCTTTGCTGGAAACTCTCTTAAAACAACGATATTTTCAGCCCTGAAGCAACAGTCAACAGATAATGGATAGGCGATGCAGATTATTACTGAGTCATATTATTACACTTCAGGCGATGCAAATTATTATTGAATCAGATTATTACACTTCAGGTGTTTCATTTGAGACTTGTTAGCATTGAGAAATAAATTTTGACCAACGTTGATACAAGCGCAAAAAGTATCATTTGTTTGAAATGATATCAGTTGAATCCATTGATATTATCTTCTTCTGGATGGAATGGGAATTATGTTGATTCTTCTTTGCCATCAAACTTCCAATATAACAATGTTTCTGCAGGCACAGATCATTTGAAAGGGGTTCCTGTGGGTAAGGTTCCAGTGGGAATTTCAGCTAAAAATATTGCAGATATTCAGGGCCATTTTCAGCCATACCTATCTAGTCATGTGGATTCTGTTACTGCGGGTTGGAGTTCAGGACAAATGGGATTTGGCTCCTCAGATACTGTAATGCCATCACTTCCAATTGCTTGAATGAATTTAACGGTGCATCTAAGAAACTGATTTAACTTTCAGAGCTTTAGTAACATGAATTAGCAAGAAACTGAAGATTTGCTAGCGTCGAGACCGTATTGCTACACTTTGCAAAGAATGCCAAGAAATGGAGATCTGACTTTAATTTTGCTTGTTTTGTTTTTATTTTTGCCTTTAATTTCATGAAAATTGCAAATGGAACTTTTAATAAATTCCTGAAAACAATACGAATGCATGTTTTTACGCTTAACACTAATTTGTTTTCTTGAAGTCACTTTGACAGCCATCGATGATGAAATCAGCGCAGGCGACAGGTTAACACACACTTTCTTTCTTTTGCTCACATTTGTGCTTATTCTCGCATCTTACGTTTTACAATGCTCTCAGAAAGTTTTTATACAGGATTTGTACTAAGTTTTTTTTTCAGGTTTCAGAAATGATCACATTTTGCTGCTGAAGTGATTTCCAGAGATGACATAACTTTTTGAGAAACATGCTTTGATAAACAGCTTGAAGGAGCTGTAACTCATCATAAACATCATAACGTTTACTGTTATCCAGAAACTTTTTGCGCCTCTTGATGTTTGCTGTTACACAGCGACCATGCTGATACACCAACATTTCCACTTTTTCCATTATCCATGCTATGACAATGTAACATTTCTCCTTCAAAGCCGATTGACCATCCTTGTGTTGAAGCACATTTTCCATTACCTTATCTTTCACGACTTCATGCACAGTTATTTTCTGAATCGCATACATTCCTTTATCCTTTTCAGTTTATTTGCCTTCTAGTTTGCCTTTTGAATAAAACTTATCCCCTTTCCATAATTACATTGCCTTGCTTTCCTCACCATGTTGATCCACACTGCTTGTCCATGAGTTCTTTCCATTTATAGTCCTACCAAATCTCTTTGTACAAACTCGCATTGACTGATGTGGGATTCCTTAAGGCCCACCTTTCAACAAGTCTTGCCCCATCGACCTCAGCACCTTATCTGGGAAATAGACTAGAGTTTCTTTTGGGTACCTTGAGACTTGCATGCCTTAATGGCAAGTTCTCTCGCTGACAATCATGGGAATACATCAATTTCCCTTGATCGTCAGATCTTGCAAATGGCTCGACGTCAACTCCTCTATTCACATTTCGCAAGATGTACCCGGGTACCTTGGCACTCATTGACATCAATGGTGAGTTTGCCTCGCATTGGTTAACGGCATACATCAATGGCCGGTAATCCAATGATTTCTCTTCATGCTCGACATCAACACATTCTTTCGCATGATTAGACTTGTACCATCAGTTTTGTAGCAGACGAAGACTATACACTTTTTCACGACTTCCTCAGCAGTTACCGCAGCATGAATTCTGATCGATGAGAGTACCACAGTTCCATTTTCAGCCTTTATCTTTTCCATGATTCAGCATCAGCAGTTCAGAATCCTTCATTTCCCAGGATCCAGTTACAGCAACATCAACATTCACAGTTACATTTGCATGATCCTGCTGCAGTAAAACCTTCCATGTTCTAGCAGTTATAGCAGTTGCAGTTACAACAGTTGCAGCCACAGTCACATATTCTCTAATCTAGTAGTTATAGCAGTTGCAGCTATGACACCCGTCACGTTTTCATGATTCAGCAGTAGCAGCAGCTACATTCCTATTGCATAGTTCATCATTCTTGGGTAAGTGGAAGTATGTTGTTTTCTAATCTTTAATCATGCAATTCCTTATATGTTGACTTGAATATTTTGGAAAATTCCCTCATCATGCTCCATTTCCTTTCATGACCCATGCCAAGTTGCATGAGGACATGCAACCAATTCAGTTGGGGGGGGGGACTATATTCACTACATATTCACTACCATGATTACATTTCTCCACCACTATCCCTCCATTTTTTTTATCTCATTTACCATTCACCAACATTTCTTTTCCAACGATACTTTGTTGCACTTTGTTTCATACGCATTGATATACATATTGGCATGTTTCATGAATATTACAAAAGGGCTTTCTTATGCACATTGATAGCTTATGATTTCCAGTGAGTGTTTACATTATTATTGCAGCAAGAGAAAAATAAGCGAAATGAATGTTGTTAACACAAGAACCAACATTCTTTGTATTCATGGTTGTCACACAAGAACCAACCATAAGAAAAGAGAACAGAAAATGAAATGAATGTTGTTAACACAAGAACCAACATTATTTGTATTCATGGTTGTCACACAAGAACCAACCATAAGAAAATGTAAGTTGCTACTCATATCCTTCACATATCCTAGAAACATTCATTATTAAAAATACATCATCATGTAAAGCCAAAGTTCAGATGCCAAAGAGATTCATGCATGGTTGCATGAGGACATGCAACAAGTTCAGTTGGGGGGGATGTTGGGACTTAGAAATGTCGTATTTCCATCCACCTTTCCCTTCACTATTCCTTACATCTCATCATCCCATTAACCTTTCATTATATCATTTTCATAAATAAATTTGGGTTTCACCTTCTTATTTTCCACTTTATTCATTTTTGTATTATAAGTGAGTTTATGATTAAATATTAGAAAATATACATGTTTTTATATATATCTCAAGAATGTGTGAGCTTTGTAATGTGTAGGAGAAATGTGAAAGATTAATTCTAAGAGACTTCTTGAATATCTCCTCCACCATATTAAGGAGATAATTATTCAAGCCTATTCCTACGGAGAAGATCATGGAGGATTTGGTTGGCATATCCTATTCAAGATATGTGAGAGATGTGTGGAGGATTCAAAGGGATCATGTCTTGTAATAATGGGAAAGTAGTTGAGAGTGGTTGAATGAGATGGTTAAATTCTTCATGTATATAAGAGAGTGCTCTCTCTTCATTTGGGAGAATTCAGAATTCATTAGTTCATTAGATTAGTTTTGGAGTTTTCAGAGATAGTATTGTAATTAGGAGAAGGGGATTCTTAACTGTGATTCATATTCTTTTATTGTATGCTTTCATGATTTATCATTTGATTCTTGTAATGTAATTTGAGATAGCTTTATTGTTGTGAGCTCACATATGTTGTTTGTCATTCAACTCTTCACATGTTGTATTGCTTTTCCTTTATGCAATTTCCTGCTTTCATAGTTAATGTTTCAATGCCTTCCTAGATTAATTTGATTTCAGTAATTTAGATTAGAATTAGTTCCACTTCAGTCCTGCATATATAGTGCATGTGCTTCGTAAGCCTACGAACATTGGATTGACAAATTAAATGGTTGGAAAGTACTACAATGGAAATTAAACCATGCATTTAGTTTCACC
>JAXQQM020091349.1:0-38956 GCA_034641835.2 Pinus albicaulis | reverse complement strand
TCTTATGCTTATTTCTCTAGACACATGAGATGTTATTCTTGTAACAAGTATGGACATGTAGAAAAAGAATGCAGGTTGAACAGATCTGAGAAAGTGGACAATTTTCAGCACACAATTAGAAAGTTCAAGGAAATTTGGAAAAAGAAGGAGGACCGGTCAGAAACGTAGGGAATATTGACCCTACTGCAGTTATCAGCTTCTGAAGCTTACTTCTCTTAATAACTGCAGAAGTGATGCGAGATACATTATGGAGCTTAGTAATGTATCGTCACAGGGGGAGCGATGTATGATGATTCTCATGGTTGATTTGGCAAATCTGGTTATGATTATTGCTGACAGAGCATCTGACATGAAGAAGACAGGTACAGGAAGGACAAATTTAGGGGGAGATGGAGGAATGTGAAATTTTCTATAATTCACTTTCCATACGCGAGTTCAGTGAACTAAAGCTGCGTATACATGCGAGTTCCAGCAGACACAGTCGCGTATGCATTGATGATAAGAGAATTGGGATGACAGATGAAGATCAGGAGCAGAGGTTCAGGGGGAGCATCAGTCTGACTGCTAATGATTGTACTTTTAACATTATTCTGGTTATACTCATGCTAATGAAATGATACATGGTTTGTTATGTTGAAGATTATGGAGGAGCCCGAATTGCTTATTTGATGAAGAATATCTTTTGGATATGATGGAAGTCTTATGATTCGGAGATCCGGACAGATCATTCAGAGATTGTTGCTGATAACTTGCTGTTAAAAGTATTCAGATTGCACAAGCTAAGGAGGAGCCTTAGATATATGGTAATGATGTTTGGATGCACATTTTAAGGGGGAGCACTAGTCTTGCTGAGTATAATGCATTGTTGGCATTATGATGATTCTGAAATGTGATCTCTCTCTTGAGGTCTTTCTGGTATTGGTCATAAAAATTCATATTTGTAATTTTATAAAAAGGTCTTGTTGAGACCCATGATGTAAAATTGTAATATTCAGTCATGTAAGGACTTGTCACAATTTGTAAACCCACTTGGTTGGGTAGCTGAGTCAAATTTGTAAACCCACTTGGTTGGGTAGTTGAGTTGAGATGTGTAAACCCACTTGGTTGGGTATTTGAGTCTCATATGTAAATCCACTTGGATGGATCTTTGATGTAAGTATTAGTCATTGGTGATAGGAAGGTCATAGAGTCATGTACTTCATTTAAAAATATGTTTGTAGGTTCAGCATGAACTCAGGGGGAGCATGGTCACTTCAGTGTACATCAGATCTGCAGAACGCTTCCTTCTACAAGAGGAGAAAAAACCTTGTGTTGGTTTTGGTCCACCCTTTGCCCTTGATGTCAAACGGGGAGAATGACATGGTGTTTGAATAAAGAGAAAGAATGGTGTCAAGAGTGACATGGTGTCATTGTATTCTTAATGTATCTATCTGTTGTGGTGATCAAACACCATCGTGGTTGCCATCAAGTCCAAAGGGGGAGATTGTTGGCAATATGATGCTGAGTGTTGTCCTTGATGGCAACCCACTTGATGAAGATGATGGCAAACTACTTGATGAAGTTGTCCCTGATGGAATATGTCTTGATGAACTTGTTAAATGATGTAAATCTGATGTATATACAATGAGTACAGAAGGTAATGATAGAAGGAATGTTAGTATGTGCTAGAACATGATGAAAAGAGTATGTCTCAAGGCATACGCGGATTTGTCTAGACAAAGTAGCGTATGCACACGGGAAATAACGTGCCAAGTCGCGTATGGGCAAAAGTGCTCTAAATATGTAAAACCAGGGGTAACCACCATGGTATTGACCCATTGTATTTAGTGATGATTCGTCTATGTGACCCCATCCAGGAATACCATCGAAAGTAATGTGGTTTTGGCTCATGGTATTGATAAAGGGTAAACCTATATAAGGAGAAGAAATTCATTGTGCAAATGTGTGCAAGAAGTCTGAGCTTGAATGAATACTTCTCTCTGAAGCATATATGAATGGAAAGGGTTACAGTTGAATGAAAGATCTGAATGTATGATGCACCAATGAAGAAATGATGAAGAAGGGAATCTAGATATGGAATGTATTTGTATCTGCTAGATCTATTTATGGAATGATTAGATCTGAGATGAGGCGAACATCTATCTGAAGTAAACGGTAAAATTCGAGTGATATATCTGTTCTAAAGAATTGCAATGGCCTAAATGTCTAAAGAAATATATGCTAGTTCGCCGCAGAGTAAGTGCGTATATACGCGGGTTTGCTGAAGAGAAAGCGCGTATGGGCAGTAAAATTAGCTCTATAATATGTACAGAAGTATACGCGGGTTTTTTATGGTCGAAGGTGCATATATACATAGGATCAGTGAAAGGAAAGCGCGTATGAAGATTAGGGTTTGCTGAAGTATGAAGTATCAAAATTCTGATCTATTCTGCTGTGTTACTGCTATCTGTTGATGATGTATGATTGAGCTCAAATGTATGGAGTGGGTCCAGTCTGAAAATATGATGAAAAGTGGCCTGCAAGTTGGCCTCTAAAAGAAAGCTTTTGGATCCAATATGAAAATTGATGAAACGTGGTCCATGGTGGTGCTGAGGGTTGTAGCCTTTAGTCAAGGGGTTGTAGCTCCCTTCCAGGTGAGGCTGGTAAACGAGATCAGGGGGTCGTAGCTCCCTTCCAGGAGAGGCATTTGTCGTGGAGTAGGTGCAGTCATTCCACTGGCGTCTTTGGTAGGAAATGACGCTGGCTTTATATGTTATGGAATGTTTTCTTTATAATAAAATATTGAAGGTTGAGACAACGGCAGCGGTGGTTTTCTCCCGACTTGAGTTTTCCTAAAATGTGTAGTTTTCATGTGTGTTTACTTTATGTGTGATGATTTATTAATTCTCTTGTACATCTTTAGTTTTATTAGTTTAATAATGAATGAATTATGGAATGATATAAGTGAAGAATTAATGGTATAACAAGATATCTATGTCTACGCGAGTTTTGTGAAGGATATCCACGTGTATACGCTAGTTGGCTTTAGCAAAGTAGCGTATGGGTTTTAGTGAATGGAAAAGTAAAAAGTTTTGAGTAATTCCTAAATACTAATTCACCCCCCCCTCTCGGTATTTTTCCCAACAATTGGTATCAGAGCAGGTCCTTCTACAGAAGCTTGATCGCTTGAAGGAGATCCGTCGCAATGGGAAGTCATGAAGGGATAATGTCTATAAGGCCACCTCTATTCAATGGAAATAATCTGTTGTTCTGGAAGATACGAACAAAATCATATCTGCAAAGTCTTGGTGCAGAAGTATGGGCAATCGTGGAAGGAGGTTATCAGTATCCGGCAAGTATTCCTACTGATGCAGCAGAAAGGAAGAAATATGAAATCAATGCCAAATCCGTCAATGTCTTATTAGGAAGCATGTCTGAACCAGAATTTGCTAAAGTGATGCAGCTAAATTCAGCAAAAGAAATATGGGACAAAATCATTCTGAGCTATGAAGGAGATACAAAGGTAAAAAGTGCAAAACTCCAAACTCTTCGAATTGAATATGAAAATTTAAAGATGCATAGTGATGAGAGTATTGCTAGTTTCTTTTTACGTCTAGATGATATTGTAAATTGTATGAGAAGATTGGGTGAAACCATAACTGATACTACTCTGGTGGAAAAAGTCTTAAGATCTTTAACTTCAAAATTTGAGTCAAAAGTGTCAGCTATTGAAGAAAGGCAAGATCTGCAAACTCTTACTATTGTTCAACTACATGATATTCTGACTGCTTATGAAATGAGACAAGGAGGTCCCTTTCAAATCAAAGAAGTTGCTTTTAAGGCATGTGCAAAAGGAAAATAAAAGGAAGTTGTCAAGGAATCAAGTTATATATCAGAAGAAGAAGAAGCAAATTTTGTAAGGAGACTCCAACCAGGTACTGGAAGATTCAAAGGTAAGCTACCCTTCAAATGTTTTGATTATGGAAAGTGGGTCATTATGCTACCAAATGTCCTTATAAACAATTTGAAAAGGGAAAGAGTTATTATGCAAATGAAGATAATAATGAAATGTCAAGTAAAGATGAAGAAGATTCTGACCAAGATCTGCTACTGCTCATGGCAAAGAAGCAAAAGAAGAAGGCTACTCAAGAAAAGAAGATATCTCAGAAAACATGTGCAGCAGAAAATGAAGAAGAAATAGGTATTGATTGTTGTTCTTGTAATCCACTCACTTGTGCATGCAATGATGAAGATAGTGAAAGTAACAGTATAATTCTAGAAGCAAATCTCAAGATCAATGATGAAAGTAATTTTTGGGATCAATTTAAAAGGAGGGAATCTATTCTCAAGGATGTGATCTCTAGATTGAATGAACAGATAGAAAAAATGAAGGGACAGATAGAAATGTATCAAAGACTGCAGGACAAAGTAACCAATCACAGTGAAGGACTTGAAGCAGAAATCATCTCTCTGAAAGCAGACCTTGAAGCATCAAATAAGAAGAATGAAGAACTTCTACAATCATTTGAAAATGAAGGACGTGAAGCAGAAATCATCTCGCTCAAAACAGATCTGGAAAAATCAAATAAGAAGAATGAAGAACTTTTACAAATCTTTGAAGAGCAAGAAAATGGGTTGAAAGAAGAGATATTAAATTTGAATGATCAAGTAGAAGAAGGAAAAAGGGTTGAAGAAAGCATGATGAAGCAATGCCAAAAATTGGAGGTTGAGGTAAACATTCTCAAAGGTAAATTAGAAGAAAAGGATAAACTCTTGAGATTTCAAGATAGTACTAAGATTCTGGACAATATTCTTAGTAATCAAAGATCTCCTGCTATTAAACTTGGTCTTGGTTTTCATGAAACTGTTAAAGGAGAATCTAGTTCACGAGGAAGTGCTAAAGATTCAAAGGATATCAATGCAAAGCACGGAAGTGTTAGAGAAGAAGCAAAGTCAACTGTAATCCTTAAGATTCTCAAAGAAATCATTCAATAATGTTGAATGCTTTAAATGTCATACTCATGGACATGTTGCAGCCAATTGCAGAAACAGATTGTTTCAGCCACAAACAAAAAGATCCTACATAGAAAGGTACTCTGGTTTCTTCAAGGGATATTGTTTTTCATGTAACAAGTATGGACATAAGGCAGCTGATTGCAAAAGAAGGAAGATTAGAAATACTCATTATCATTGTTATTCTTATTTCTCTGGACACATGAGATGTTATTCTTGTAACAAGTATGGACATGTAGAAAAAGAATTCAGGTTGAATAGATCTGAGAAAGTGGACAATTTTCAGCACACAATTAGAAAGTTCAAGCAAATTTTGAAAAAGAAGGAGGACCAGTTAGAAACGTAGGGAATATTGACCCTACTGCAGTCATCAGCTTCTGAAGCTTACTTCTCTTAATGAGTGCAGAAGTGATGTGAGATACATTATGGAGCCTAGTAATGTATCGTCACAGGGGGAGCGATGTATGATGATTCTCATGGTTGATTTGGCAAATCTAGTTATGATTATTGCTGACAGAGCATCTGACATGAAGAAGACAGGTACATGAAGGACAAATTCAGGGGGAGATGGAGGAATGTGAAATTTTCTATAATTCACTTTCCATACGCGGGTTTAGTGAACTAAAGCTGTGTATACACGCTAGTTCCAGCAGACACAGTCGCGTATGCATTGATGATAAGAGAATTGGGATGCCAGCTGAAGATTAGGAGCAGAGGTTCAGGGGGAGCATCAGTCTGACTGCTAATGATTTATTACTTTTTAACATGTCAAGAGTTATCTCATACTAATGAAATGATACATGGTTTATTACTGTTGAAGATTATGGAGAACCCAGTTGCTGTTGATGAAAGATATCTTTTTATGGATGATGGAATGTATGATGGAGATCGGATGGATCATTTAGAGATTGTTGCGATAACTTAATCAAAGTATTCGAGGATTGCACAAACTAAGGAGGGCTTGTAGAGAAATGCTGGCAAGGATGTTTGGATGCACATTTACGGGGAGCACTAGTCTTGCAGTGCTGATGCATTGTTGGCATTATGATGGTTCTGAAATATGTTATCTTTCTTGAGGACTTTCTGGTGTTGGTCTTAAATGGTCATCTTTGTAATTTTTTGAAAAGGTCTTGTTGAGACTCATGTTGTAAAATTGTAATATTCGGTCATGTAAGGACTTGTCAATTTTGTAAACCCACTTGGTTGGGTAGCTGAGTCAAATTTTGTAAACCCACTTGGTTGGGTAGCTGAGTCAAATTTGTAAACCCACTTGGTTGGGTAGTTGAGTCTCATATGTAAATCCACTTGGATGGATAATTGATGTAAGTATGAGTCTTTGGTGATAGGAAGTTCATAGAGTCATGTACTTCATTGAAAAAATATGTTTGTAGGTTTCGTAATTCTGGAAGGAGCATGGTCACTTCATCTGCTGCATCGGATCTGCGAACATCATTATCAGCAAGAGGAGAAAAAACCTTGTATTTGGTTTTAAGTTAGCCCTTTGCCCTTGATGTCAAAGGGGAGAGTGACATGGTGTTTGAATGAAGAGAAGATAATGATGTCAAATATTTGGGAGAGTGACATATTTGGGAGAGTGACATGGTACCTATCTGTTGTGGTAATCAAACACCATCGTGGTTGCCATCAAGTCCAAAGGGGGAGATTGTTGGAAATATGATGTTTGGTGTCCTTGAAGGCAACGATAAAGATGATGGCAACTATGATGAAGTTGTCCACGATGGAATATGTCTTGATGAACTTGTTATTGATGTGAATCTGATCAGTACAGAAGGTAATGATGAAAGAGGATATGTCGATATGTACTAGAACATAATGAAAGCAAGTGTATCTCTGGGCATGCAACGAGGATTTGTCTAGACAAAGTAGCAGCATGCCTGTGGAAGATGTGTGCAAGTCGGCATTATGGGCAAAAGCGCTCATAAAGTGCAAAACCAGGGGTAACCACCATGGTATTGACCCATTGTATTGGGTAATGATTCGTCTAAATGACCCCATCCAGGAATACCATCGGAAGTAATGTGGTTTTGGCTCATGGTATTGATAAAAGGTAAACCTATATAAAGAGAAGAAATTCATTGTGAAAATCATGAGTGTGGGTGCAAGAGTCTGAGCTTGAATGAATACTTCTCTCTGAGGTATATCTGAATGGAAAGGGTTACAGTTGAATGAAAGATCTGAATGTATGTTGCACCAATGAAGAAATGATGAAGAAGGAAATCTAGATCTAGAATGTATTTGTATCTGCTAGATCTGTTTATGATTAGATCTGAGATGAGGCGAACATCTGTCGGAAGTAAAGGGTAAAATCTGAGTGATGTATCTGTTCTGAAGAATTGCAATGACCCAAATGTCTGAAGAACTATACGCTAGTTCGCCGCAGAGTAAGAACGTATATAGGCGGGTTTGCTGAAGAGAAAGCACGTATGGGTAGTAAAATTAGCTCTGTAATATGTACAGAAGTATACACGGGTTTGTATGGTCTAAGGCTCCTATATACGCAGGATCAGTGAAAGGAAAGCGCGTATGAAAATTAGGGTTTGCTAAAGTATGAAGTATCAAATGTCTGATCTGGTCTGCTGTGTTACTGCTATCTGTTGATGATGTATGATTGAGCTCAAATGTATGGAGTGGGTCCAGTCTGAAAATATGATGAAACGTGGCCTACAAGTTGTGTTCTAAAGGAAGCTTTGGATCCAGTATGAAAATTGATGAAACGTGGTCCATGGTGGTGCTAAGGGTTGTAGCCTTCAGTTAGGGGGTTGTAGCTCCCTTCCAGGTGAGGTTGGTAAACGAGAGCAGGGGGTCGTAGCTCCCTTCCAAGTGAGGCTGGTAAATGAGATCAGGGGGTCGTAGCTCCCTTCTAGGAGAGGCTGGTAAACGAGAGCAAGGGGTCGTAGCTCCCTTCCAGGAGAGGCTAGTAAACGAGCGCAGGTGGGTGCCTGCGTGTTGGTAGGAGGCTGCGCCAGCACATATGTTGTAAGATGTTTTCTCTATAATAAAATATTGAAGGCTGAGACAACGACAGCGGTGGTTTTCTCCCGACTTGGGTTTCCACCTAAAATCCTGGTTTTCATGTGTGTTGCTTATGTGTGATGATTTATTCTGTTCTTACTGCACATGTTTACAGTTTATTGAACATCTAATGAATGAATTATGGAATGATATAAGTGAAGAATTAATGGTATAACAAGATATCTATGTCTACGCGAGTTTTGTGAAGGATATCCACGTGTATACACTAGTTAGCTTCAGCAAAGTAGCGTATGTTTTTAGTGAATGGAAAAGTAAAAAGTTTTTGATTAAGTCCTAAATACTAATTCACCCCCCCCCCTCTCAGTATTTTTCCCAACAATTGGTATCGGAGCAGGTCCTTCTGCAGAAGCTTTATTGCTTGAAGGAGATCCGTCGCAATGGGAAGTTATGAAGGGATAATGTCTATAAGGCCACCTCTATTCAATGGAAATAATCTGTTGTTCTGGAAGATACGAACAAAAGCATATCTACAAAGTCTTGGTGCAGAAGTATGGGAAATCGTGGAAGGAGGTTATTAGTATCCGGCAAGTATTCCTACTGATGCAGCAGAAAGGAAGAAATATGAAATCAATGCCAAAGCCGTCAATGTCTTATTAGGAAGCATGTCTGAACCAGAATTTGCTAAAGTGATGCAGCTAAATTCAGCAAAAGAAATATGGGACAAAATCATTCTGAGCTATGAAGGAGATACAAAGGTAAAAAGTGCAAAACTCCAAACTCTCAGAATTGAATATGAAAATTTAAGGATGCATAGTGATGAGAGTATTGCTAGTTTCTTTTTACGTCTAGATGATATTGTTAATCGAATGAGAAGTTTGGGTGAAACCATAACCGATACTACTCTGGTGGAAAAAGTCTTAAGATCTTTAACTTCAAAATTTGAGTCAAAAGTGTCAGCTATTGAAGAAAGGCAAGATCTGCAAACTCTTACTATTGTTCAACTACATGATATTCTGACTGCTTATGAAATGAGACAAGGAGGTCCCTTTCAAATCAAAGAAGTTGCTTTTAAGGCATGTGCAAAAGGAAAAGAAAAGGAAGCTGTCAAGGAATCAAGTTATATATCAGAAGAAGAAGAAGCAAATTTTGTAAGGATACTCCAACCAGGTACTGGAAGATTCAAAGGTAAGCTACCCTTCAAATGTTTTGATTGTGGAAGAGTGGGTCATTATGCTACCAAATGTCCTTATAAACAATTTGAAAAGGGAAAGAGTTATTATGCAAATGAAGATAATAATGAAATGTCAAGTAAAGATGAAGAATATTCTGACCAAGATCTGCTACTGCTCATGGAAAAGAAGCAAAAGAAGAAGGCTACTCAAGAAAAGAAGATATCTCAGAAAACATGTGCAACAGAAAAGGAAGAAGAAACAGGTATTGATTGTTGTTCTTGTAATCCACTCACTTGTGCATGCAATGATGAAGATAGTGAAAGTAACAGTATAAGTCTAGAAGCAAATCTCAAGATCAATGATGAAAGTAAATTATGGGATCAATTTAAAAGGAGGGAATCTATCCTCAAGGATGTGATCTCTAGATTGAATGAACAGATAGAAACAATGAAGGGACAGATAGAAATGTATCAAAGACTGCAGGACAAAGTAACCAATCACAGTGAAGGACTTGAAGCAGAAATCATCTCTCTGAAAGTAGACCTTGAAGCATCAAATAAGAAGAATGAAGAACTCATACAATCATTTGAAAATGAAGGACGTGAAGCAGAAATCATCTCCCTCAAAACAGATCTGGAAAAAGCAAATAAGAAGAATGAAGAACTTTTACAAATCTTTGAAGAGCAAGAAAATGGGTTGAAAGAAGAGATCTTAAATTTGAATGATCAAGTAGAATAAGGAAAAAGGGTTCAAGAAAGCATGACGAAGCAATGCCAAAAATTGGAGGTTGAGGTAAACATTCTCAAAGGTAAATTAGAAGAAAAGGATAAACTCTTGAGGTTTCAAGATAGTACTAAGATTCTTGACAATATTCTTAGTAGTCAAAGGTCTCCTTCTGTTAAACTTGGTCTTGGTTTTCATGAAACTATTAAAGGAGAATCTAGTTCACAAGGAAGTGCTAAAGATTCAAAGGATATCAATGCAAAGCCTGAAGTGTTGAAAGAAGCAAAAGGTCAACCAACAATCATGAAGTCTCAAAGGAAATCATTCAATAATGTTGAATGCTTTAAATGTCATAATCATGGACATGTTGCAGCCAATTGTAGAAGCAGATTGTTTCAGCCACAAAAAAACAAATCCTACATAGAAAGGTACTCTGGTTTCTTCAAGGGATATTGTTTTTCATGTAACAAGTATGGACATAAAGCAGCTGATTGCAAAAGAAGGAAGATTAGAAATACTCTTTATGATTCTTATGCTTATTTCTCTGGACACATGACATGTTATTCTTGTAACAATGGACAGCAGAAAAATAATGCGAGGTTGCGAAATTGCGAAAGTGGACAATTTTTAAACTTACAATTAGGGATTCCAGAAAATTTGGAAAAAGAAGGAGGACATTCGGCAGTAGGGAATAGTGACCTCATTGGAGTCATCATTTTACGAAAAGTACCTGTCCAAACATTTGTAGTGATGTGAGACCAGTTGAGACTTAGTAATGTATTGTCACGAGGGGAGTGATGTATGATGATTCTCATGTTTGGTGTATGATACGGTTATGATTATTCTTGGCCAGAGCATCGACATGAAAGCAGTGGGAAGGAAAAATTCAGGGAGATGGAGGACTAAATTTTCTATAATTCCTTTCCATGCGAGTTCAATGAACTAAAAACACACGTATACATCGATTCCCGAGCGGACAAGTCAATATGCATTAATGATAAGAGAATTGGGATGACAGCTGAAGATCAGGAGCAGAGGTTCAGGGGGAGCATCAGTCTGACTACTAATGATTGTACTGTTAGCATTATTCTGGTTATACTCATGCTAATGAAATGGTACATGGTTTCTTATGTTGAAGATTATGGATGAGTCCTGTTTGCTTTTTGATGAAGAGTATTCGTTGCTGAGATGAAAGTCTTATAATTCAGAGATAAGGACAGATCATGCAGATATTGTTGTCGATGACTTGTTGTTGAAGGTGTTCAGGTTGCACAAGCTAAGGAGGATCCTTGGTCATATGGAAAGGATGTTTGGATGCACATTTTCAGGGGGAGCCCTAGCCTTGCTGAGTATAATGCATTGTTGGCATTATGATGGTTCTGATATATGATCTCTCTTGAGGTCTTTCTGGTATTGGTCATGAAAAGTCATATTTGTAAATTGATGAAAAGGTCATGTTGAGACCCATGATGTAAAATTGTAATATTCAGTCATGTAAGGACTTGTCAAAATTTGTAAACCCACTTGGTTGGGTAGCTGAGTCAAATTTGTAAACCCACTTGGTTGGGTAGTTGAGTTGAGATGTGTAAACCCACTTGGTTTGGTATTTGAGTCTCATATGTAAATCCACTTGGATGGATCTTTGATGTAAGTATGAGTCATTGGTGATTGGAAGGTCATATAGTTATGTAATTCATTGAGAAATATGTTTGTAGGTTCAGCATGAATTCAGGGGGAGCATGGTCACTTGATTGTACATCAGATCTGCAGAACGATTCCTTCTACAAGAGGAGAAAAAACCTTGTGTTGGTTTTGGTCCGCCCTTTGCCCTTGATGTCAAAGGGGGAGAGTGACATGGTGTTTGAATAAAGAGAAAGAATGGGGTCAAGAGTGACATGGTGTCATTGTATTCTTGATGTATCTATTTGTTGTGGTGATCAAACACCATCGTGGTTTCCATCAAGTCCAAAGGGGGAGATTGTTGGCAATATGATGCTGAGTGTTGTCCTTGATGGCAACCCACTTGATAAAGATGATGGCAACCTACTTGATGAAGTTGTCCCTGATGGAATATGTCTTGATGAACTTGTTAAATGATGTAAATCCCAGTGTAAATACAACCAAATGTAAGAAATTAATGATGGAAGGATACATTTATGTGCTAGAACATGATGAAAGCAGTATATTACAGAGAAACGATAGTTTATCTGAACAAAGTAGCGTATATAGAAGATCGAGTGATCAGTATGGGCAAAAGCGCTCAAATATATATGTTAACATGGTATTGACCCATTGTATTGATAATGATTAATTTATGTGACCCGTCAGAATACCATCAAAGTAATGGTTTTGGCTCATGGTATTATTAAAAGGTAAACCTATAAGGAGAAGGAATTCATTATTACTGGAAATGTGTTTCTATGGCACGGAGCTTGAATCGTACTTCTCTAACAAACATATGAATGGAAAGAGGTTCTGATTGAATGAAAGATCTTAATGTATGATGCACCAATGAAGAAATGATGAAGAAGATCGATCGTGCTGTTTATCTATGATACATTTTATGGAATGATTAGATCTGAGATGAGGCGAACATCTGTGTGAAGTAAAGGGTAAAAATCTGTGTGATGTATTTGTTCTGAAGAATTGCAATGACCTAAATATCTGAAGAACTATACGCTAGTTCGCCGCAGAGTAAGCGTGTATATATGCGGGTTTGCTGAAGAGAAAGCGCGTATGGGCAGTAAAAAAGTGTTGTCCTTTATGGCAACCCACTTGATGAAGATGATGGCAACCTACTTGATGAAGTTGTCCCTGATGGAGTATGTCTTGATGAACTTGTTAAATGATGTAAATCTGATGTATATACAATGAGTACAGAAGGTAATGATGGAAGGAATGTCAGTATGTGCTAGAACATGATGAAAAGAGTATGTCTCAAGGCATACGCGGATTTTTCTAGACAAAGTAGTGTATGCACGCGGGAAATAACGAGCCAAGTCGCGTATGGGAAAAAGCGCTCTAAATATGTAAAACCAGGGGTAACCACCATGGTATTGACCCATTGTATTGAGTAATGATTCATCTATGTGACCCCGTCCAGGAATACCATCGAAAGTAATGTGGTTTTGGCTCATGGTATTGATAAAGGGTAAACCTATATAAGGAGAAGAAATTCATTATGCAAAGGTGTGCAAGAAGTATGAGCTTGAATGAATACTTCTCTCTGAAGCATATCTGAATGGAAAGGGTTACAGTTGAATGAAAGATCTGAATGTATGATGCACCAATGAAGAAATGATGAAGAAGGGAATATAGATCTGGAATGTATTTGTATCTGCTAGATTTGTTTATGGAATGATTAGATCTGAGATGAGGCAAACATCTGTATGAAGTAAAGGGTGAAATCTGAGTGATGTATCTGTTCTGAAGAATTGCAATGACCTAAATGTCTGAAGAACTATACGCTAGTTCGCCGCAGAGTAAGCGCGTATATACGCGGGTTTGTTGAAGAAAAAGCGCGTATGGGAAGTAAAATTAGCTCTGTAATATGTACAGAAGTATATGCGGGTTTGTATGGTCGAAGGCGCGTATATACGCAGGATCAATGAAAGGAAAGCACGTATGAAGATTAGGGTTTGCTGAAGTATGAAGTATCAAATGTCTGATCTGTTCTGCTGTGTTACTGCTATCTATTGATGATGTATGATTGAGCTCAAATGTATGGAGTGGGTCCAGTCTGAAAATATGATGAAACGTGGCCTGCAAGTTGTGTTCTAAAGGAATCTTTGGATGCAGTGTGAAAATTGATGAAACGTGGTCCGTGGTGGTGCTGAGGGTTGTAGCCTTCAATCAAGGGGTTGTAGCTCCCTTCCAGGAGAGGCTGGTAAACGAGAGCAGGGGGTCGTAGCTCCCTTCCAGGAGAGGCTGGTAAACGAGCGCAGGTGGGTGCCTGCGTGCTGGTAGGAGGCTGCGCCAGCACATATGTTGTAAAATGTTTTCTCTATAATAAAATATTGAAGCCTGAGACAACGCCAGCGGTGGTTTTCTCCCGACTTGGGTTTCCACCTAAAATCCTGGATTTCATGTGTGTTGCTTATGTGTGATGATTTATTCTATTCTTACTGCACATGTTTACAGTTTATTGAACATCTAATGAATGAATGATGGAATGATATAAGTGAAGAATTAATGGCATAACAAGATCTGCAGTATCCACCCAAGTTTTATGAAGGATATACGCATGTACGCTAGTTAGCTTCATCAGTAGCGTATGCGTTTTCTTTGAATGGAAAAGTAAAATTTTTTTTTTAAGTCCTAAATACTTATTCACCCGCCCCCCCCCCCCCCCCCCCTCTCAGTATTTTTCCCAACAGATGATGCCATGGACTTGTTAAAATTTTTTGTTGAATTCCAACTTACCTTTGTCCCAAGGAACCAAAAAATTCTTGCCAATGGATTAACCTTTGCTGCTAGTACTTGTCTAAGACTGTATGAAAGCAAACAATACGCCATCCAAGTAAAATATAGACCAAATGTCCCAGACAATGAAAAATACTGGCAAGTTTTTGAAGGAGATAAACAAATAGAAGACTTCCTACAGTCCAAAATTTAATTTGAAATACCAAACTCAGACTCAGAGTATGATCAAGACCGTCCTAATGAAGAAAACCCACTTTTTAAAGAAGAAATGTCTCCTGAGATTGCTGAAACAAATTTGTTAACTAATAGACCCAAACATACAACAGAAAATAGCACAGATTTAGAAAATGAAGACTTAGAAGTGTTGCAGTAAAAAAATCAAAGCTTGCCAAAAGGAATGGTCCCATTAGAAGAATTGTTTGACTTAAACGATGTTTCCAAAAAGCCAAAACAGGAACCTATTGAAAATGAAGTGGAAGAATGCAACATAGGCAGTGAACAAAAACCCAAAATGATCAAACTTTCCAAGACATTGCCAGCTCAAATTAAACTGAAATACAATGAGCTATTTAGAGAGTTTTCGGATGTATTTGCATGGAGTTATGAAGATTTGAAATCATATGATACATAAATAATCCAGCACAAGATACCCCTCCAAGAAAACCAGAAGCCTTTTAGACAAAAATTGCATAGAATCAACCCTGTTCAATTACCTCTGGTAGAGAAAGAAATTAGAAAAATGTATGATGCTGAAATTATTGTCCCTGTTAGATACTCAGAGTGGCTGTCTAATATTGTATCAGTTAGGAAGGAAACATGAGAAATAAGGCTTTGTATTGGTTTCAGAAACTTAAACAAAGCCTCATTAAAGGACAACTATCCCTTGCCCAAAATGGATCATGTCTTACAAAGGGTAGTTGGTTCTAGAAGAATTTCTTTGCTAGATGGCTTCTCAGGTTACAATAAGATATTGGTACATCTTGATGATCAACTTAAAATGGCCTTTACTACTCCGTGGGGTACTTTCATGTATTTGAAAATGCCCTTTGGTTTAATGAATGTTGGTGCCACATTTCAGAGAGCGATGAATATTGCATTCTCAGAAGAAATAGGTTACTTCATTGTGATTTACCTTGATGATATAACTGTCTATTCTAAAATAGATGAAGAGCACCTAATACACTTGATATTCAAGGAGAGAAGACAAGGGCAAACATGGAAAATTTGATATTTTATCTCAAGGCCCTTATCTTATTCAATCTGCTATTGGAAACAATGCATTCTTTCTGCAAGAATTGGATGGAGCTAAATATTTTAGCGGTCCTGTCAATGGCAGGATGCTCAAACATTATTTCTGTTAACTCATATTTGGTTTCAAAACTTTTTGTTCATTGTATATAACATTGCTTTTTGAATTTGAAAAGAAGAAAAATACAAAAACAATACAAAAAGAGAAAAGATGGCAGATATAAAAGAAGAAAGGTATAACCCCATACCAAAAAAGAAAATAAAAATCTGAAAGCGTGCAAGCCTAAATGCCACTACTTGAAAGAGCATTGCTATTTTAGTCATATAGCCTAATCATGACTAGATTGATTTCAATTTATTGCTGATAGGTTAGTGAAGAAGATTTGCCAAACAATGAAATCTTGGCTTATCAGTAGAATAGATTAGAATAGAAAGAAGATGGCTCTAAACAGATCAAAATTTGAGGCAAGAAAAAAATAAGGATATTAATTATTTTCAGATCTTAAGCCTTCACAATTTTGTTTTAATTTTCTGCAAAATAAGGTCTATGTGAAGCTTGTTTTTATGCCATAGTCTTACAGTAAATCAGATAGTTTAATCCTGGTTTGTCTGTGTTTAAATTTATATTTTAGAATGTAGAGAATAAGATCTGCCAGACAGCTTAATCTTGACAGATAATAGTTAGGTAGAGAATTTATGAGTTCAACTGTTTAATCTGAACTCATGGAAGTTATAAGGGTAGATTTACATTATTTTTTCCTGTTTTCAAAAGAATAAAATGTTGATGCCAAAGGTTTGCAAGTCCAAGTGCACCTTATGAAGAAAAAGTGTTAGGAAAGTAGGTTGTGTAGGTAGAATGTTTGGGATAAATCATCTGGTTATTATAAATAATGACCATCTTTTAAAGAAACATGATCAAAGAAGAAGCAGGTTGTCAAGGTGAAGAAAAACATTAGACATTGGTCTACATTCCAGAGAAAAATCTTTGAGGTTCTTGACACCTCCAAAGAGCTGCCATCCCCAAGTGGAGCCACTGTTAGCCATTAGTAAATTTTGTCACAGCAAATGATGGCTAAAAATGTTCTTAAGCATTCAAGAAGCAATCTCCATGGAGAACTGCTAGTTCTTGAAGCCTTCTTGGTGTCTTTTATCTTACAAATCATCTTCACTACTGTTTCCACAAAATAGTTTTCCAAGTTAACCTGCCATCTCAAAAAGAAACTGTTTTCAGGGTATATTCCTCATTTTCCACCTCTATTTCATTTCCTCATTCTACCATTCCTACCCCTATTTTATCAGTCCATTTCCCTCTATCTTAGCCCACTTCCCCTTCATTAACTCTTCATTTCCCCTTAAAAGGCTACCAAATCTCCTTTAGACCATTTATTCCTTTTTATTTGGTTTAATTTGGCCTTTTTTAACCTATTGGAACACAAAAGGGCCTTAAAAAACCTTTATTTTCAACCCTTTCTTATCTTCTAAAAAGGCTCTTTTACGCTTTATTTTTCCTCATTTTCTCATAAAAACCCTTTTTAACCATTATAAAACCCTTTACTTGGTTAAAAACCCTCTTTTCATTCCTATCGGTTCACTCAAAAAAAGGCCAAGAAACCTTTGTTTTAGGCCTAAGTCCGACTATTGTGAAAATAGGCCTTAAGCCCCTTTTCTAGTTTAAGCCCTTCCCCCTTCTATTTTATATGATTTGAAGCTGCGACCACCCACTATCTCTAACCCCTCTCTCACCCTAGTCTCGGTCCTCTCTAACCCCCACAGGACCTTACCTCCCCCGCTTTTATAAGCCCCTTTTCCCATGTAAAAGCCTTTCCGCCCTTTTTATCTTCAAAAACCCAAAACCTTTGTATAAAGACCCAACCTCCGAAAAATTTAAAGTGGGCCCTCCCTTCTCTCATATTTCCACCCCCTCCATTACTTCCCCCTCCGAATTAATCTGAACTATTGATCGCAATTGATCCAACGACGATCATCACCTCTCCCACCATCTGTCCTCTTGACCATCTCTTATCCCTTCACCCCCGCGAGCAGATCTCCATCGTGGATCTTCATGATCCGACTGCTATCGCTACATCTCCCACCTTTCCATCCCGCTGATAAACATCCCGCTACCGAACGAAGAAGCCTACGTCACCCCTCTGGCCCACCTTCCACTAGTCATTCACTGGCCCATTCTCCGCCTGCCACCTGTCCTCCACTATCTCCTCTACCGCGCATAGTTTTCCATCACACTCTCCCTTCACCATCGATCTGGCTACCCCAGATCTGACGGCCCAAAATCAGTTTCGCGCGCAATTTGCCAGAAAAGGTTAATGGCCCAAATTAACGCGAAACAGGCAGTTTTCCCATGGACAGGTGGCAGCAACTGAGTGGAATCATGTTCGATTCACTCAATACCACTAACCACCTAGATTCAGCGTGAAATCATTTCTGGTTTCGTAAAACCACTCTCCCTCATTTTGTGCCATAATTCAATTTTTACCCCTGTTTCCTCATGGTTCCGTCCATAGAACCCCTTCTGTGCATCTTCCTCCTCTGAAATCACTTTGTTGCCTTGTCCTCGAGCCTTTGAATGTAGTCTACCCCATCCCGCATGATTTATTTAATATGTTGTTTTTTTTGCAGGTTTTTATGGTGGCTAAGGTGTTAAAAGGTCTCCCACAGCCAAGGAAACAGTGGCAAAAGGCCGAGGGTGACGATCCTCAGAGCCTAATCAAATGCAGAAAAGGGACAAAAAGGGTCGAATTTCAAAATTTTAATCAATGTTTCATGGACATTGATTACAAATCAAACCCTCCAGTGCATAGAAGAAACACCTGCACACAGAAACAAAACAAAATAAGTGAAGAAGAATAAAGGCAGAAGATTAAAGGCTTGATCAAAAGGTAAAGGATAAAGGTTGAAATAGTGATTAAGGACAAATACAGAGACTATGAACAAAGGATTAAAGAATAGAAATATAGTCAGTAAATTCAAAGACTAAAGATGATCCGAAAATGCATAAATAAGCCTTAAAGCACAATTAAAGTTAATATAAGTGATTAAAGAATTAAAGACAGACAGATCAGTAAAGGAAAGCCTCCAAATGCCACATAAGTGAGGCAATTAATCCTCAGAAATTCCACCCACATTTTTATTTTCCTCAAAAGCATACAAAGTTAATGCACAATCAGAGATATTTGCCAAAGACAGCTCAGAAAGTAATTGCCAACTATTAAAAGCATCAAAAGTCAACAAAAGTGACTGAAGTAGATGAAAGTTAATGTAAAAAATCAATTAATAGAGTTAAGACATTAGATACCTTCTCCATTAGGCCTCCCAAGGGTCGAGAAACATTTACTCTGTATTAATTGAATAATTAGACCTTCTTTTCACTCCACCTCCTCAATTTACCTATATATATCATATGAGGAGCCCAGTTTTTTGGTTGAATACTTATTGAATGTAAATAGTTGCTTAGGCTGCTGAAGCTTTGTTAGTAATTGAAGAAAGATAGGCTGAGAAGAGAAGTTTGAAGCTGTAAATACCTACTGGAATTGAAGATTGTAATTGGTTTGAACATCAAATATACAAGCTGATTTATGGGATCCTGGTCTATGTCAATGGTGATGTTTTTCTTACTGTAACTGTTGTTTTTATTATGTTTTCATACTGTCCACTTTCTTTGATAAAGAACAACAAATATAGATTAGGATTTACTATAAAAGGTACCCTAATTCTCACTGATAAGCTTTATCTTTATGTTTTCTTCTAATTGTGTATATGAGGATAATTCAATAGAGTATAACCAGTGAAATTTTGGTGAGCCCATGTTTCCTGAGTACAACTTGAGATATTGTTTTTGCAAGTTCTTGAAAAGTTTGCTAAGTAAAGTTGAACTAGAGAATTCTATGGTTAGCCCTGTCCTCTAGTTTATCTCCAAAAGTTGCTTTGAAAAGTTCCTGAGAGTATGCCAAAAGCAGGATAGATTCAAAGTTCTTACTTGATCTTAGGCTACTTTTTATGTTTATCTTAAATTTTTTCAACTTTCTGAAGGTATTCAAGAGGATTACTGGATTTTTGTCTTAAAAGTGTGCTTTAGTAAAAATTTGCCCAAAGAATTCTATGGTTTGCCCTGTCCTTTGGCTTGCTTCAAACAATTACTTTGAAAGGCTTTTCTTGTTTTAGTGAAGTTATAATACTTAATTGATTTTAGCTTTGCTTCTTTTATAACATTTCTTGATGTTCCATACCACAAAATCAATCTAAAGAGATCCTTTGATATAGATGACTTGCCCCATGGACCACTCTTGAAACTTGTTGTGTAATTAAATCCTTTGTGACTCCATAGCCCAATGGATTGATACTGTCTCTTACCTATTGTATCTGCTGAACCATCCTTCAACTTACTCACACCTTTACCCTTCAAAGGACTTCCTTTATTTTGATGATATCCTACCCAACCAAAAAAAACAAATCCCTTGTGCTTCATAACTAGCCTAATATCATATCATGAGCCTATAAGCATATCATTCTAACACACATACAGAGATATCCCTCTCTGAATCCAGGAGGGCTAGATCCTAGGATTCCAAAGTGGTTCTGATGTAGGCCCTGCAGCATTTTTTCTTGCCAATCTTGGAAACTACGGGGACCCTAGCATAGTGGCGACCATACTGTGGATAATATTGAGTAATAGATAACTTCACAACTCAACAAAACCCTATTCCTAAATGAATCAAGTGTCAGTAAGACTGGTTATTACTGATTGTTGATGGTGAACAACAACCAAAACTTGAAAACAAGTAAAAATCTTTCACCTGGCAACTCCATTGGTATTCAGTAGGCCTGCTGACCCCACTGGTTTTTCCTAATACTCCACTGGGAAAATTTTAACGTAACATCATACCAACTCAGTTAAGAAGACTTTGAGGATTAAATTTTATTTCAAAAAAGATTAGTTGGCATTTTATAGACTATCATAACTGGCTGAAATTTTCTCATCATTGGGTCTAAAAACATAGCATAGTGGCTTCTAAGAGAATTCATACTAGAGCCTATCCTGACCTAAATCCTCCTGAGATAGTTGATAATCCAGAAAGTATCCTTAGGAAGTCTCCTAAATCCAAGACCTCAACTATTTTCAGACCCATTCATAGAGCTAATTCTGTCCCTGAAAATCTTACAGCTCTGCAAGACACTCAAGTTGACTTACCTTTGATAAGAAATCCATCTAGAACTAGGTCACTTAGTGACATAGATCAGATAGACTTTGAGCCTCCACACTCACCCCAAAATAGTGGTGAACATACTAATAGCAGAGAAACCAGCCCACCTGATCTGCATTTCATTCATAATTTTGGTTTCTCTCATCTTAAATCTGCTCAACAGTCTCTTGGTGGTCCAAGTACTTCTGTTATCCATACACCCACTATTCAAACCACTCCACTTCATCATTCTCCTCCTTTCATAAACCCTCCACTTGTAAACCCCCCATTTATCCCACAACTTCATATCATGGCAACATGGTATGCTCCCTTAGTCCTTCCTTTACTTTTAGTCAATTTGCCACAGGACTATCAGTCCAAGATTCCATTATATGATGCTAGTATTTCTACTACTGCTTTACAACATGTGGACAAGATGAATGACTATTTTGATAGAAATGAGATAGATGATGAAAATATTAAACTCGGATTATTTGCTCAAATTTTGGGGGGAGAAGCAAGAAAATGGTTCAAAAACCTAACCCCTAATAGTATTAATGACCTCCAAGATTTCCATCAACTATTCCTAAACAAATTGGAGGCCAAGAAGAATCCTCTCCAGATTCTATTTGAATATGAGAACATTAAAAGGAATGTTGGAGAAGGAGTCGAAGAGTACTGCACTAGATTTAATAGTGTGTACAATGCCCTACCTATCCATATGAAACCTCCACAAGGCCTAGCTCTAATGAAATTTCCTGATGGATTTGATCTTGAAATGGCCTACCAACTAAGAGAAAGGGAACCCCTCACATTAGAAGATATGCAAGCAGGGGCATTAAGTGTTGAGACAAATTTGATTGCCAAGAGAGCTAGAATGAAGACTGAGAAGAGGTTATCATATAGGGATGAAGCTACACCTTCCACAATTGACTCAAAAATGGAAAGGATGTTGGAGAAGATGATGGATAGGATGAACATATATGAGAGAGCACAATATAGAGAAAATAAATCAGCTCCTCAAAACAGAAACCAGTCCCAAAACCAAAATCAGAACTTTAGGAGAAATCAACCTCAGAATAGACAAAGAGATGCTGATCAACAGATTAGACCTCCTTTCCAAGAAAATTATGTTAATGAGGATGGAGAAACAATTGAACAAACAGAGGATGATAACATGAACATGTTGGGAGTGAACAATGAAGATTCTGATTTCCTCTATAAAAGAAAACAAGGTCTATATACACCCTATGATGATAGAAGAATAGAAACTGAATACTATGAACAAGATTTTGAAAATGCCATCATAGGATCACCTAAACAGTATGACTTAAGAAGCAATAAGAACCAAGAAACTCCAAAAAGAAAACCTCTGATAATTCTGCCAAAAACAACCCTGTAAATACTTCCAAAAAGACAACGGAAAACCATAACATAGGGGCTGAAAGTTCTGATCCAAACAAGGGAAAAAACACCCAAATCAATGAAAAAGAGAGTGGTGACCCTAGCAGCACTATCATTTCAGCTAATGCTCCTGAAAAAACCATTTTGACTGTTGTAAATAGTAGAATTCAACAAACTGATTTTGTTGATAAAGGAGTGACTAACAAGGCTGAATCAAACATTTTAAAAAATCAGATTCCCTTTAGCCTACAGAATGAAATTGTCAAAATCAAAATCTTTGTCCCACTCACTGAGTTAGTCACTCAAAATGTATATAGATGTCAAGTTTTGAAAGCGTTGAACATAGAAGATATTCATGATACTGTTAACTTGAATGATGATACACCAGAGCTTCTGTTTGGCCCTAAGATTGAAGGAAAATTTCAAGAAGGAACTACCCCTCCATTCTACATCAGTTTGAACATCCATGATAATATTTTGTACAATGCCATGCTTGATTCAGGAGCATCACATAATCTCATGCCAAAAGTAATAATGGAAAAACTAGGCTTAGAGGTAATTAGAGCTTATAAAGATTTATATTCATTTGATTCAAGCAGAGTGAGATGCCTAGGCCTAATAAAAGATCTATGTGTTAACTTAGCCCAAATTCCAGCCAAAAGCCTAGTAATGGACATTGTAGTGGCTGATATACCCCCCAAATATGGCATGCTTCTTTCAAAGTCATGGGGTGCTAAGTTGCAACGTACTATGTTGATGGATAAGAATTATGCCACCATCCCTGTCTTCAGTCAACCTAGAAGACTCTATAAGAAAACACACATGAAATACATGGTGAGTAACCAAGAAAGACCAGAAAAATATCCTCTTTATTCCATACACACTGACCTTGACTCATTCATCCTTTACAATGATGAGATTTCTAATGAGAAAGAGTCAATCAATGAAACATCAGCCAATATAGTGGTCACTCCACATCCAAACATAGTGGAAGCCATAGAAGAAGAGGAAAACAAGGAGAAAACTAGAAAACAGTTTGCAAACTCAGAAATTCACAGAAAACAAATTGAAGGTATTGAGGTCCAAAACAGTCATAAACATAGTACCAATCATGGACATCAAAGAACAAATCCTCAAAACATTGAAAACCCTGAGGAACAAAAAAAAATTCAAAATAGTGTAGACCTACAGGAACAATACAATGACAGATTAGGCAAACAAAATAGAGAGGAGATCAATGAAATAAATGAAAAATCTAAAAACAGTCCTCTTTGGAGTATGAGTTTTGATGGGTCATGCTCTAAAACTGGTGCTGGATCAGGCATATGGGTGCACAACACTGAAAACAATCATGCTGAGGGTCATTATTATAGATTAAACTTCCAATGCACAAACAACATAGCAGAGTATGAAGCTCTCCTTTTAGGCCTGAATTTATTGAAAAAATTAGGGGACAAGAGGATAACAGTTCATGGAGATTCAGAATTGATAATTAGGCAAGTAAATGGGGAATACACTGCTAAACATCCCAGACTTAGAGCCTATAGAGATGATGCCATGGACTTGTTAAAAACATTTGCTGAATTCCAACTTACCTTTGTCCCAAGGAACCAAAAAATTCTTGCCAATGGATTAGCCTTTGCTGCTAGTACTTGTCTAAGACCTTATGAAAGCAAACAATACACCATCCAAGTAAAATATAGACCAGTTGTCCCAGACAATGAAAAATACTAGCAATTTTTTGAAGGAGATAAACAAATAGAAGACTTCCTATAGTCCAAAAATGAATTTGAAATATCAAACTCAGATTCAGAGTATGATCAAGACTTTCCTACTGAATAAAACCCAATTTTTAAAGAAGAAAAGTATCTTGAGATTGCTAAAATAAATATGTTAACTAATGGACCCAAACATACAACAGAAAATAGCACATATTTAGAAAATGAAGACTTAGAAGTTCTGCAATTTAAAAATCAAAGCTTGCTAAAAGGACTGGTCCCATTAGAATAATTGTTTGACTTAAACGATGTTGCCAAAGAGCCA
Source organism: Pinus albicaulis (assembly GCA_034641835.2). NCBI lineage: Eukaryota > Viridiplantae > Streptophyta > Pinopsida > Pinales > Pinaceae > Pinus > Pinus albicaulis. Next base: position 14,760 of record JAXQQM020091349.1, on the reverse strand, counting down.
AAACTGGAACCTATTGAAACTGAAGTGGAAGAATGCAACATAGGCATTGAACAGAGACCCAAAATGATCAAACTTTCCAAGACACTACCAGCTCACATTAAACTGAAACACATTGAGATATTTAGAGAGTTTTCTGATGTATTTGCATGGATTTATGAATATTTGAAATCATATGATACAAAAATAATCCAGCACAAGATACCCCTCAAAGAAAATCAGAAGCCTTTTAGACAAAAATTGCGCAGAATCAACCCTGTTCAATTACCTCTAGTAGAGAAAGAAATTAGAAAAATGTATGATGCTGGAATTATTGTCCCTGTTAGATACTCAGAGTGGGTGTTTAATCTTGTATCAGTTAGGAAGAAAACATGAGAAATAAGGCTTTGTATTGATTTCAGAAATTTAAACAAAGCCTCATTAAAGGACAACTATCCCTTGCCCAAAATGGATCATGTCTTACAAAGGGTAGTTGGTTCTAGAAGAATTTCTTTGCTAGATGGCTTCTCAGGTTACAATCAGATATTGGTACATCTTGATGATCAACTTAAAACAACCTTTACTGCTCCTTGGGGTACTTTCATGTATTTGAAAATTTCCTTTGGTTTAATGAATACTGGTGCCACATTTCAGAGAGCCATGGATATTGCATTCTTAGAAGAAATAGGTTACTTCCTTGTGATTTACCTTGATGATATAACTGTCTATTCTAAAACAGATTAAGAGCACTTAATACACTTGAGAAAAGTCTTTGATAAATGCAGAAAATGTGGGTTGTCCTTAAATCCAAAGAAAACATTGTTTGGTCTCCAAGAAGGTAAAATTCTTGGAAATATCATATCTGAAGAAGGAATAAGGATAGACCCAAAGAGGACTGATGGTATATTGCAAATCAACCATCCTAGAAACATCAAGGAACTTCAATCTTTCATTGGAAAGATTAATTTCTTGAGAAGGTTCATACCCAATCTAGCTGAAATCCTTAGAAACATGACAAACATGCTTAAAATAGAAGGAGGAGTTGAATGGAACTTAGAAGCAAATAAATAATTTGAGCTGGTAAAACAAGCACTTACCAAAACACCAGTTCTTATCAGTCTTGATTTTACAAAATATTTCTTCATATTTTCATTTGCATCAGAACACACAGTAGCTGTTGTCCTATTACAGAAAAACTTGAAGGGACATGAATAGCCAATTGCATTTTTCAGTAAGGCATTAAGAGATGCACCTCTGAAGTACAACATAATAGAAAAACAAGCCTTTGCCTTAGTCAAAGCCTTAAAATACTTTAGAGTTTACATTTTAGATTCCCACATTATAGCATTTGTGCCTCATTCAGTTGTAAAAGACATATTAACCCAAGATCCAAATGGCAAAAGAGGAAAGTGGATTGTTGTAATTTTAGAATATGACTTATAAATCAAGCCCACTAATCTCATAAAAGTTCAAGGACTAGCAAAAATTATGGCCGAATCCAACTTTCAAGCTCTTGATATAAACATGTTTAATGCATTAGATGAACAGGAGGAGTTGACAGCTCCGCTTATTGAAGATCATTTTCTGAATTCATCTTGGTATGCTGATATTTTGTATGTTTTTCTCAATCTTAATACTCCTTCTAGTTTTTCTAAAACAAAGGCAATATTCTTAAATTTGAAAGCTGTAAATTACTGCATTTTGAATAATTGTTTATATTGAAAAAATGCTAGTGGGTTATTGCTTAAATTGTTTCCTGAGAATGATGCAGATAAGATCAAGCACAAGTTTCATGAAGGAGAATGTGGAGGCCACTTCCACTGGAAGTCAACTTCTAACAAAATCCTTAGAGATGGCTATTACTGGCCCACCCTCTTCTAAGATGTCCACAAAATGACTATTTCCTGTCACAAATGCCAAATATTTGAAGGCAAAAGAAAGTTGCTTCCCTTACCTCTGCAACCAATCACTGTTGAAGCTCCTTTTCAGCAGTGGGGTCTAGATTTCATTGGGGAAATCCATCCTACCTCATATGCCCAACACTAATGGATCCTCATAGCAACATACTATTTTACCAAATGGATAGAAGTCATCCCTTCTAGGACAGACTAAGTTATCATTTCATTCCTTGAAAACCATATACTGTCTAGATTTGGTTGTCCTAGAAAGATCATAACTGACAATGCTGCTGCATTTGGATCTAAAAAGATGGTGGAATTCTGTCATAAATATCATATTATATTGGGTCATTCTATAGCTTATTACCCTCAAGGTAATGGGTTGGCAGAATCCTCAAATAAAATTTTGGTGAACATAATCAAGAAGTTTCTGGAAGAAAACAAAAAATCATGGCACAACAAGCTAGTAAATGCATTATGGGCAGACAGATTGACAATTAAAAAGTCAATTAGGATGTCTCCTTACCAGCTATTTTATGGAACAGATGCAATATTTCCAACCAGTTTAGGAGTGCCAGTCATGAAGCTGAACCAAGAAGTACAGTCTGAAGATGATGATATGACAAGAAGAATACACCAAACTATACATCTACAACAAACCAGAGAGGAAGTCTACATCAGAGCACAGTAACTACAAGAAAACATCAAGAAGTTGTTTGACAAAAGAACCAAGGGAAGTGACTTTAAAATTGGTGACAAAGTATTGAAATGGGATTCAAGGAGAGAATACAAAGGCAAACATGGAAAATTTGATAATTTATGGCAAGGCCCTTAACTTATTCAATCTGCTGTTGGAAACAATGCATTTTTTCTGCAAGAATTGGATGGAGCTGAATATTTTGGAGCTCCTATCAATGGCAGGATGCTCAAACATTATTTCTATTAACTGCTATTTTGGTTTCAAAACTTTTTGTTCATTGTATATAGCATTTCTTTTTGAATTTGAAAAAAAGAAAAATACAAAAACAATACAAAAAGAGAAAACAGGGTAGATATAAAAGAAGAAAGGTACAACCCCATACCAAAAAAGAAAAGAAAAATCTGAAAGTTTGCAAGCCTAAATGCCACTACTTGAAAGAGCACTGCTATTTTAGTCATATAGCCTAATCATGACCAGATAGATTTCAATTTACTGCTGATAGGTTAGTGAAGAATATATCCCAAACAATGAAATCTTGGCTTATCGGTAGAATAGATTAGAATATAAATAATATGGCTCTAAACAGATCAAAATTTGAGCCAAGAAGAAAATAAGGATATTCATTATTTTCAGATCTTAAGCCTTCATAATTTTGTTTTAATTTTCTGCAAAATAAGGTCTATGTGCAGATTATTTTTATGCCATAGTCTTACAGTAAACCAAATAGTTTAATCCTGGTTTGTTTGTGTTTAAATTTATATTTTAGAATGTAGAGAATAAGATCTGTTAGACAGCTTAATCTTGACAGATAATAGTTAGGTAGAGAATTTATGAGTTCAATTGTTTAATCTGAACACATGGAAGTTATAAGGGTAGATTTAGATTAGTTTTTCCAGTTTTCAAAAGAATAAAATTTTGATGTCAAAGGTTTTCAATTCCAAGTGCACCTTATGAAGAAAAAATGTTAGGAAAGTAGGCTGTATATGTAGAATGTTTGGGATAAATCATCTGGTTATGATAAATAATGATCATCTTTTAAAGCAACATGATCAAAGAAGAAGCAGGTTGTCAAGGTGAAGAAAAACATTAGACACTGGTCTACATTCTAGAGAAAAATCTTTGAGGTTCTTGACACCTCCAAAGAGCTGCCATTCCCAAGTGGAGCCACTGTTAGCCATTAGTAAATTTTGTCACAGCAAATGATGGCTAAAAATGTTCTTAAGCCTTCAAGAAGCAATCTTCATGGAGAACTACTAGTTCTTGAAGCCTTCTTGGTGTCTTTTATCTTACAAATCATCTTCACTACTATTTCCACAAAATATTTTTCCAAGTTAACCTGCCATCTCAAAAAGAAACTGTTTCAAGGTATATTCCTCATTTTCCACCTCCATTTCATTTCCTCATTCTACCATTCCTACCCTTATTTTATCAGTCCATTTCCCTCTATCTTATCCCACTTCCCCTTCATTAACTCTTCATTCCCCCTTAAAAGGCTACCAAATCCCCTTTAGACCATTTATTCCTTTTTATTTGGTTTACTTTGGCCTTTTTTAACCTATTGGAACACAAAAGGGCCTTAAAAAACCTTTATTTTCAACCCTTGCTTATCTTCTAAAAAGGATCTTTTACACTTTATTTTTCCTCATTTTCTCATAAAAACCATTTTTAACCATTATAAAACCCTTTACTTGGTTAAAAACCCTCTTTTCATTCCTATAGGAACACTCAAAAAAAGGCCAAGAAATCTTTGTTTTAGGCCTAAGTCCGACTATTGTGAAAATAGGCCTTAAGCCCCTTTTCTAGTTTAAGCCCTGCCCCCTTCTATTTTATATGACTCAGAGCTGCGACCACCCGCTATCTCTAAGCCCTCTCTCACCCTAGTCTCGGTCCTCTCTAACCCCCACAGGACCTTACCTCTGCCATTTTTATAAGCCCCTTTTCCCATGTAAAAGCCTTTCCGCCCTTTTTATCTTCAAAAACCCCAAAACCTTTGTATAAAGACCCAACCTCCGAAAAATTTAAAGTGGGCCCTCCCTTCTCTCATATTTCTACCCTCTTCATTACTTCTCCCTCCAAATCAATCTCAACCGTTGATCGCAATTGATCCAACGACGATCATCACCCCTCCCACCATCTGTCCTCTCAACCATCTCTTATCCCTTCACCCCCGCGAGCAGATCTCTACTGCGGATCTTCATGATCCGACGACTATCGCTGCATCTCCCACCTTTCCATCCCACCGATAAACATCCCGCTACTCAACGAAGAAGCCTACGTCACCCCTCTGGCCCACCTTCCACTAACTATTCACCGGTCCATTCTCCGCCCACCACCTGTCCTCCACTATCTCCTCTACTGCGCACCTTTTTCCATCGCGCCCTCCCTCCACCGTCAATCTGGCTACCATAGATTTGACGACCCGAAATTTTAACGGCCCAAATTAACGCGAAACAAGCGGTTTTCCTGTGGAAAGGTGGTAGCAATTGAGTGGAGTCGCATTCGATTCACTCAATACCACTAACCGCCTAGAGTCAGCGCAAAAACCATTTCTGGTTTCGCAAAATCACTCTCCCTCATTCTGTGCCATAATTAAAATTTTTCCCTGTTTCTTTGTGGTTCCGTCCATAGAACCCCTTTTGTGCATCTTCCTCCTCTGAATTCGCTCCGCCGCCTTCTCCCCGAGCCTCTGAATGCAGTCTACCCTAGCCCGCAGGATTTATTTAATATTTTTTTTGTTTTGCATGTTTTTATGGTGGCTAAGGTGTTAAAAGGTCTTCCACAACCAAGGAAACAATGGCAAAAGGCCGAGGGTGACGATCCTCAGAGCCTAAACAAATGGAGAAAAGGGACAAAAAGGGTCGAATTTCAAAGTTTTAATCAATGTTTCATGAACATTGATTACAAATCAAACCCTCTAGCACATAGAAGAAACACCTGCACGCAGAAAAAAATCAAAATTAGTGAAGAAGACTAAAGGCAGAGGATTAAAGGCTTGATCAGAAGATAAAGGATAAAGGTTGAAACAGTGATTAAGGATGAAGACAGAGACTGTGAACAAAGGATTAAAGAATAGAAATACAGTTAGTAAAATCAAAGACTAAAGATGATCCAAAAAGGCATAAATAAGCCTTAAAGCACAATTAAAGTTAATATCAGTGATTAAAGAATTAAAGACAGACAGATCAGTAAAGGAAAGCCTCCAAATGCCACATCAGTGAGGTAATTAATCCTCAAAAATGCCACCTGCCAGTTTATTTTCCTCAAAAGCATACAAAGTTAATGCATAGTCAGAGATATTTTCCAAAGACAGCTCAAAAAGTAATTGCCAGCTACCAAAAGCCTCAAAAGTCAACAAAAGTGACTGAAGTAGATGAAAGTTAATGTAAACAATCAATTAATAGAGTTAAGAAATTAGATACCTTCTCCATTGGGCCTCCCAAGGGTCGAGAAACATTTAATCTGTATTAATTGAATAATTAGACCTTATTTTCACTCTACCTCCTCAATTTACCTATATATATCATATGAGGAGCTCAGTTTGTTGGTTGAATACTGATTGAATGTAAATAGTTGCTAAGACTGCTGAAGCTCTGTTAGTAATTGAAGAAAGATAGGCTGAGAAGAGAAGTTTGAAGCTGTAAAGACCTACTGGACTTGAAGATTGTAACTGGTTTGAACATCAAATATAAAAGATGATTTATGGGATCCTGGTCTATGTCAATGGTGATGTTTTTCTTACTGTAATTCTTTTTTTCCTTATGTTTTCATACTGTCCACTTTCTCTGATAAAGAAAAACAAATATAGATTAGGATTTACTGTAAAAGGTACCCTAATTCTCACTGATAAGCTTTATCTTTATGTTTTCTTCTAATTGTGTGTTTGAGGATAATTCAATAGAGTATCACCAGTGAAGTGTTGGTGAGCCCATGTTTCCTGAGTACAACTTGAGATATTGTCTTTGAAAGTTCTTGAAAAGTTTTCTAAATAAATTTGAACTAGAGAAGTCTATGGTTAGCCTTGTCCTCTAGTTTATCTCCAACAGTTTCTTTGAAAATTTTCCTGAGAGTATGCCAAAATCGGATAGATTCAAATTTCTTACTTGATCTTAGGCTACTTTTTATGTTTATCTTAAATTTTTTCTACTTTCTGAAGGTAGTCAAGAGGATTACTGGATTGTTGTCTTAAAAGTGTGCTTTAGTAAAAATTTTCTCAAAGAAGTATATGGTTTGCCCTGTCCTTTGGCTTGCTTCAAACTGTCACTTTGAAAGGCTTTTCTTGTTTTAGTGAAGTTAGAATACTTAATTGATTTTAGCTTTGCTTCCTTTATAACATTTCTTGATGTTCCATACCACAAAATCAATCTAAAGAGATCCTTTGATATAGATGACTTTCCCCACGGACCACTCTTGAAACTTGTTGTGCAATTAAATCCTTTGTGACTCCATAGCCCAATGGATTGATACTGTCTCTTACCTATCCTATCTACTGAACCATCCTTCAACTTACTCACACCTTTACCCTTCAAAGGACTTCCTTTATTCTGATGATATCCTACCCATCCAAAAACAAACAAATCCCTTGTGCTTCATAACTAGCCTAATATCATATCATGAGCCTATAAGCATATCATTCCAACACACATATAGAGAGATCCCTCTCTGAATCCAGGAGGGCTAGATCCTAGGATTCCAAAGTGGTTCTAATGTAGGCCCTGCAGTGTTTTTTCTTGCCAATCTTGCAAACTACGGGGACCCTAACATGGGCATCCAAGTGAAGTACAAGAACGATGAAGAAGAAATAAATCTCTCTCTCTCTCGATCTTGCATATGTGAATTATGGACAAGTTGTAGGGTCGAAGTCATAGAAAGGAGCTACAAACAAGAGGGCTTGGAAAACAAGGATTGATATTCTTCTTGCAAAGGTGGATCTCTTGGGAATTGTGAAAGGAAAGGTCACTGAACCAAAAAAATGAAGAGAAATTAAAGTTTGAGAAATATGATATTACAACTAGAAGTATCATTGTATATTTCATTAGAGATCATTTGATTCCATATATTTCAAATCTCGACTCTTCAAATAAAATGTATGATTCCCTAATTGGTTTGTACACTAACAACAATATTGACCAAGAAATGAGTTTGAATAATGAGCTTCATGATGTTAGAATGACAAGGAATGATACTATAACCTCATATTTTATGAGGATTTTTAATTGAGAGATCAACTTCAAGAAACTAATGAAATCACTCCCAAAAAATAACTAGTGACTACAACACTTAGTGGTTTACTTAATCATGGAATTAATTTGTAGCAGGAATATGTGCCAGAAAAGATGTTCCAAACTTTGATGAAATATGGACTACTTGTAATAAAAAAGAGTCAAGACTCATATCAATGAGAAAGTTTCAAAGATCCGAAGAAGGTGAATCTCAAGCTTATGAAGCATGTTTCAAGCAAGGTGGAGGTAGAAAGAAGTTTGGGTTTCAAAGAAGAAATAAAGGAAGAATAAAATAAGGAATAATACCTGAAGAAAGAATATCTGCTCCTCAAGGAAAGAGAGTTAGTAAAAGGTTCAATGTTTTGATTTTCATAAATTTGGTCATATAGAAGTAATTGCATTGAAATATCGAATGATAGAAAGATGAAAGGAAAACAATATGCTACCACAAACTACTTGGATGAATTTCAAAAGAAGCCTAAGAATGCAGATCTAGATAATACAAAATTCTTCTATTTTCTTCTCTTATTGGTTTTGTTGTAGATAGTGAAGATTTTTGGGTAGTACACAGTGGTTCCTTCAGGCACATGACAAGATATAGAGAAAACCTCACAAGTTTGATGGAAAGAAGATTCTCACAAAAAGTGGAACTTGGAGAAAACAAAAGTTATGTAGTCAAAGGCACTAGGAAGACATCTGTTGAGCTAGAATCAAGTGATAATGTGCATCTTAACAACATATTATATGTACTCAGTTTGAAGAAGAATTTGGTTTCTATTTCATTCTTGGAAGATAAAGGAGATAAAGTAGTTTTTGTTGATGGAAAAACTATTTTTTGGCCCAAAGACTCTAGTATAGATTCTGCTAGAGTAATTGGAGTTCATGAAGGAAGGTTGTATAGACCTTTGAAACAACCTACCCAAGCACTTGTACATATTGATATTAATCCATGTGAGCTTTGGAATATAAGATATGCTCACTATCACTATAGATATTTACAAGCCTTAAAGTAGATAATTGTAGGTGTTTCAGAGTTATAGTTAGAACATGATGAAGTATATAAAGGATGGGCGATTGGGAAGAACGTTAAGAATAATTTCCAAGAAGTGAAAGTATATCTAAGGAAATCTTAGATCTGGTCCATTCTGATCTATGTGGTCTGATGCTAGTAAAATATCTTGGAGGATCCTTGTACTATGTAACATTGTTTGATGAATTTTGTAACCACCCCTCCCACATTTACCCAATTTCATAAGCTCTCCATGGTAAACATCATACGAGTGTCACTATGAAAGGACCCAACCTCCAAGTTATAGTTATGGAAGTGGGGCCTGTTGTTCCTTGAGAAACAATTTTTTGCTATGTAAATAAATCCGTGCTCAAGACATTAAAGATTATGTCACAAAAAAAAGTATATCCGTCCTTGTTCTGTAAACCTTTAAACATTAATTATATAATCTTCAAACATTAAACCCATGGAAGGCTCTGCAATGCCATATCCTCCTTATGCTGAAATGAAAGGATGGAAGAAACAAGAAAGAAAGGATTTCAATTTGATATGCTGCTTGAAACAGAAACTATCAGTGTAAAATCCTGAAGGAATGAATAATGATAACGTTAAAATAGAACGCCTATTAAGGTTTATTTAACTCTTAAATACACATGTATCTAGAGACCTGCAGCTCAAATTAATCTATTTTACTCACAGATATGGAAAACACAATGAAAACTGAGAAACTTATTCAGCATAGACAGAATGAATGAAACTTGCAAAAACTTCTCATTAATTCAGTATTCTTTAGTACAAAATTTTAGCTTCAAGGTCCAAAACTCAGAACCCTCATCTTTCTTCAAATTGCCTTTTTATACATTATCACGAAATAGTTTCCAGTAATGAAACTGGTTCTAACTATTCTAACTAACTTTAACTGTCTAAACTATTAACTGTTATGGAGGTACATGCCTCGGAAAAGTCTTATTACATTTGCATAATCCTGAGAAATGACATAATGAGAATTTTTATAACTTCTAATCTAAAGGAACAACTGGTCCTGAAGTGGCTGCGGAATCAACGGCTACTTTTGATTTATCCGTTGGGATCTTTTTTGTTGTGTCAATGGAGAAGATTTTGCATTTTTTCCAAAGTTCACTTTGAGTTGTAGGAGCATTCCTATAGCTGAGGTATTCCAATCTAAATGCAACTGCCTGATTATGAGTGAGCCTTTTTGTGAAGAGTTCCTTTACCATCCATAGCAAATTGAAGTTCCTCTGTAAAAAGTTAAAAATTGTCTCTCCCTTTAAAACTTGTGTCTTTTCATGTCTACTATCTGCTCTGCTCTTTGCCAGTGTTAATGCATCTTCATAAAACTTCCATGTCAAAATATTTCCCTTTTCTGTCCGGCATGAAGGTAAACCTGTTCGGATCAATTTATCAAAAGTTATATCAAACTTCTTTGCCACCTCCTTAATTCTCAGTAACCTTTTCTCTGCAGCTTTCCGTAGATCATTCTTAATTATCATTTTATTAACTTCTTCAGCATAAAAGTATCTGTCTTGTATCTGAATCTCTTCTAACTCTTCATCTGATTTGGAATTGATAAAATTTAAAAACCTCCTAGCCCAATTTGCTCTTTTAATGACCGTTTGTTTTTCAGATGATATCTCCTCTTCATGGTCTAAGATGAGGCGTTTCTCTGTAGCAATTATACTTAGGGAATCCCAATTTGACTTCATTTCAGAGATAATTTCAGTCCAAATAATATCTTTAGCTCTTAAAAGTGAGATGTTACCTTTTAGCTTCTCCTTGAGCTCCTTAATTTCATCCTCAGCCTTTTGTAATTGTTGCTTATTTTCATTTTCTTTACCTTCCCATCCTCTCATCATCTTAGTAGCTGTTTCCAAATCTAACTGAACCTGCTTAAGATCACCTTCAGCTATCTTCAGTTCTATGCTGAGCTGAACAATTTGGGTTTGAGGATCCGCATCTCTATCACCTGTAGGAAAAACAAAAGTGCAAGTGTGGTTTTGAATTTGATTCTGTAGAGATATAACAATTTGCTTCACTTTGGACAACTTTTCATCTTTTTGTAACAATTGCATACGTAACTCTTCCTTTTCTTTTTCCACCTCAGCTACTTCTGCGGCCATTGAGTGCTCTGTAGCTGGTAATTTTAGCTTTTTCCTCAATGAGGATATTTCTACTTCTGCGCTTTTCATGAGTTTTTGAATTGCAGCTTTATCATCAGGATCCACACCAATTTTCATAATGATCTTCTTTAACTCTTCATTTTGTGTTGACAATGCCCTTGAATTAGATTTCTCCATCTTGCATTGTTTAATCACTTTCGCAAGCATGTTTTCAGCCTTAACTGTTGTAGCATTCGTCTTACTCAAATCATTTACAATTAGCTGCCCGGTCTGCATATGAAGATTCATTTTATCCCATAGTGGGATTTTTTTAACATCCATAGTTATGTTTACCTCATTAAAGCTGCTCGAGGATCCAAGGGACATTCCTGTTGGATGTGACAGAGCCATCCTAAATTGATCTTTTTCAAGATCCATTACAGTCAATAATCTGGTCTGATCAGCAGCTATGTGATGTTCTTCTTGCATTCCTACATTGGCTTTTATCCTCTGGTTCTTTTCTTCAATTTGTGTAAATATCTGTTTTACTGAAGACATCTTTTCTGAATAAAGTTCATGTCCTCTAGGAGAAGAAGGGACATTTTGTTCTTCATTGACATGGAGAGTAAAGCCAGGTGAGTTAGAAGAATGATCTTCTGCTAATTTGGTTCTCTTTTCCTCTCTGGGCTCCTCATCATCTATTTCAACAATATTTTCTCTACCTCTTTTGCTTGTATTTTCCATAATAGCAGGCGTTTGAATGCTGGTTTTTGATGTACTAGCTTCACCTGGATTTGCCAGCTTCTCTTGTTCAGGTCTGCTTTCATGGGAAAACGCAGCGTATCCATTTTCAATCCTTCGTTGAGAAATTACTGCATACGGATCATAAGATCATCTTTCTCCTAACAGCAACTGTGTCTGTTCCAACATTTTAGAAACTTCAACAAAAACTTGTCTCAAATTAACCTCAAAAGGCCCCACACTCATAGGCAATTTATACATAAAACCCTTCTTTATGGGAAGAAAGTGTACCTGGTCCACATTAAGGCTTTGTCTTATGAATTCCAAAGTGAAAAGCCGCATGGGTACAAAAGTTGGGAGCCTATAGGGCTCAATGCTTGCTCTATACAACCTTATCTCTGAATAATATTCAAATACATACCAATCTCCAAATCTGCAATTAGGTCCTAGCTGTAGGAACTCCCGAGCTTTTGGTAAGAAGCATGGAGGAAGAACTCCATTCAAGTTTTTATAAGCAATAGTCATGAAATGGCTAGCAAACTCAAACAGTCCTATTTCATTTTCTTCTTTTCTTATCATGTTGGTCCTGAACAAAACTGATTGTTTATTTTTATTGACATCAACTATATTCAATCCCAGACTCATGAATTCTTTGAAATTTTGATATAAAAATAGGTAAACAATCAATGACGGGAATCTGAAAAAACCTGTAAGAGGAAAGGCCATTAATTGTGAATTTAAAATTTCCTGCCAAAAAGACGGAATGTCGAGAACCACCCCTGGTTTCATCATCAACGCGAACATTCCCAAGACAAATTTATCAACTGTCTGGTCACTGTCTCTGCCCAAAATCTTCGCGATGCAACTCAGAAGTGGTCTATACTCAACATTGAACGTTTCCAGGCTAAATTCTTCTCCTTCTAACTGAGCCTCCTTTGAATTTGGTTTCAAGTATGAAAAGCACAGACTGAATTCTTCATTTGAAAGGTTTTCAACGTAACGAGCCAATGAATCTTCGGAAAATTGCAATGCTGACTCATTTTTGGGAAAACACAATTCTTGGCGGATCAGTTGCGTTGATACCTGCAGAACGTTTTCTCCCTGTGAATTCATTATGAAACATTTACCAGGGTACATTGATGAGACAAGCCATGAGATGAACTCAAGAAACAAGTGGGTTTTTGGAATACAAGTGGACAAGACACCAGAACTCTTCATGGCGGAAAATACTGGGGATTTATCAGTGTTTAGGGTCACTTGGTAATGCAGCAAGGGATGATTGAAGGATGACAGGGTATCGTGAATGTCCTTTTCACTATCCATGAGAGAACTGAAGCTTGATGAACCGGACAGAGAAGCTCGTTTTTCCATGGCTGACAGGCAATGAAAACAATACGGGGGTATTGGGTAATGAAAAGGTAGCGGGAGCACGACTCAAAGGGAAAAAGAACCACAACCAAACGAGAATGGTACAAAGAACAATTTAACATTTAATGAAATCCATAATAAATGCTGAAATGACGTCACTACGGGGGTTCCGGGAGTACGGCGGAAAACTTTGACCTATACCCCCCGTAATGAATCTCAGCCATTGATCACGGCTCGCCCAATATTTTGACCAGTCAACTACGGGGGGTCCGATTTTGATAATTAACGAGCTATTTTTCCCACCGTAATAACTAATCCAGAACCACTCTCCCACAATCACCACTTCCGCTCGGGAAGTTGCTTGAACTTTAAGCTCAAAATAAAACATATACTTCAATAAAGTTTAATAATCATCGAGCTTTGAAACGTTTCTTTTTATGAGATAGTATAAAAACCTTATACTATAACATATGTTTTTCTGATTTTCTAATTTTTTTTTATTTTTGATACTCAAAATAAAAATTAAAAAAGGATATGCGGATATGATCCACAACATCTGGCTCCACCTGGGGATAGTGTTTTTGCCATGAAACATTAAGAACTTGCAGATCAGTGCCTTCCTTCGGGCATGGAGTCACATATTGCTTGGTGGAAAATATACAATGATCACACCGGATATATACAATGATGGTGAAACAGCTTCTTTAGTGTTGGAAGTAATGCTTTAGATATTGCCCATTCACAGGCATATCTAATACTTCTCCTTCAAGATTTTCCAGCATGAAAGTGTTATTTATCCTGACTTCATTGATTTTGAATGCACCATACCACAAAGGATCAAATTTTCAATGTTTCCCTTTGTCCTCCCTTCGGGTATCCCATCTCAATACCAGGTCTCCCTTCTGAAACATGATTTCTTTGGCCTTCCTGTCAAATATTGTCTTCATTTTCTGCTTCAGGAAACAAAGCCTGAGTACCATATACTAATTCGTAAGGTGACTTACCAGTGGATCTTCTAGCAGTCATCCTTGTTGCCCATAGCGCAAACACTAGCTTTGAATCCCAATTCTTTTGGTTTTCATTTATTGTCTTCTTCAGAATTCTTACCAATGTTTTGTTGGAAGATTCTGCCAAGCCGTTCCCCTATGGATGATAAGCTGTAGAATGAGACAATATCACATTGTAAGTTTGACAAAAATTAATAAACCTGAGTGAGCTGAAAACTTGGGCATTATCTGTCACAATCTTCACTGGGCATCCAAACCTGCTAAAGATATTCTCCTCTAGAAAATTCATAACAACCAAATCATTTTCCTTCTTGGTGGGGATTGCCTCCACCCACTTTGTAAAATAATCTATAGCAGTAAAGATCCACTTAAATTACCCACTGGATGGTGGATTGATTTCTCCAATGAAATCCAACCCCCATTGTCTAGAAGGTTCTTCAATAAAAACAGGGAGAAGAGGTAATGGAGCTAGCTTTTTCTTTTCTGCAAATACTTGGCATTTTTGACAACTTTTGACTGCTTTATAGACATCAGCAAACACAGATGGCCAATAAAAACCTGATTTGAATATTTTATGAGTAGTTACCTTCTAGCTGTAATGAACTCCACACAAGCATTCATGATATTCTTTGATTACTTCTGAAACTTCTTCCTCTGTCAAACATAACAACAACACACCAGCAGGGTCCTTCCAATATAATTTTGCTTCAATTATGACATAAGGC